>NQII01000031.1:1639768-1656070 GCA_002778355.1 Clitarchus hookeri
ATTTTTAATACTCACATTTTGGGTTTATATAATGAAATGTTTTTCGCTTGCATCACATATTCTTTTGTGTGAAATTCTCAAGATTAAAAACTTTACGCTTGTGGACTATCCATTAATAATAAATACATTACTTTTATGATGGGTACGTGCATGTACGGACACATGTACACACACACAGTGGAATGTAAACATTGCCATGTGACTGCCACATGGCAATGTTTGTTTACCCTTTGGCAGAAGGATACGAAATGGGCTTGAAAGTAGATCTTTAGCAGGGCTTCAAGAAAGTCTCTTCCAGTCATGAACTGACCCTATATTGTCTTCAACTGCAGTCACGTGGGTAGAAAGAGAAATGTTGAATGCTATGGACTGGCAGTATATTGTCCTATGGCGACTAATTTTGCTTCTCTTTGGAAACAGGTGACCACTGTGCCAGCACCTGGAGATTACAGGTGAGCGCCACAATCCCTGCCTCGCTTTGCAGTGGCACTTGTCACCTGCTACTGACACTATGGTTTGGGGAGCAATCGCTTATGATCGTCACAAGCCACTATTAGTGATACAATTGTCACAGGGTAAACAGTGATACTTTGAAGACATTCTGCTGCCCCAAGTACTACCTTTCAAGACTGAGTACTCAGGAACCTGTCCCTAGCAAGGCAATGCTCGCCCCCTCACTTTCAGGGGATTTTTTATTCCAAGTTTCAACACTTATATGCCTGCCTATTCACCTGACCCGATTAGTACCTCGTGGCACATTTATGAGATGCCAGCTTCCTCCATGTTGAAAAGTTAATTTTGTTTGATTTCATACCAATCATATTGATGCATTTATCCATGCACGAGGCAGTCCAACGTAGTGCTAAAGGCACCTTGCTTCTGTGCCGAAGGTTAGCTGTACATTGTTCTGATACACGGATACTGTAATCACTTTTTCCACCTCTACTACTGATAACATTTCTTTTGAATTTTGTTAGGGGCCACGGTGGTGTAGTGGTCAGACTACTTGCCTTCCACCTAGGCGAACCGGGTTCGATTCCCGACGAGGCTGCTCCCGGATTGCTGCATGTAGGAATCGTGCCGGACGATGCCGCTGGTCAACGGGTTTCCTCAGTAATCTCTCGATCCGGCGCTGCTCCATACTCACCTTACTTCACCCAAATTGGCTCTCAAGACCTCAATGTTAAGAGCCGTCCAAATCTCTCTACTCCGCTTTTGAATCCTGTTCATTCTCGATGTGAAAAATTTTATGGCAGTGAGTATGTTTATGATTTTTAATTCCCTCCGTTTGATGCACTGCAAGAATAAAAAGACTGGCTACTATTATTCCAGCAGAGTTGGCCAATCAGTAATTATTGTGAGGATCCCCAAGAATAAGTTATGAAAATAGTTACGTTGACTATAGGCTGTTCACGGTAAAGTGACAACTTTTGACCACCTAGTTACTTTTTCTTTTCAATATTTTTTTATCATTTAACCATCTTTAAAAATAAATATTGCCAAATAAGTAATAAACACAGTGTGTATATTCCACCACACTCGGAAGTTAACGTCTAAGGCCAAAATAAAATATATTTATTGATTAGTATTTCAGATGAAGGGGCTTTCAAAAGTGCTCACTTTACCATGCATAGCCTATAACTCGGTTAACTACAGTTTTGCAAGCAAAATTTTTANGGGCTTTCAAAAGTGCTCACTTTACCATGCATAGCCTATAACTCGGTTAACTACAGTTTTGCAAGCAAAATTTTTAATCAGTTATATAATTTATATTTACCCAGCGTGTACAGCTGCCAAGTCTGATATGAACCACTCTGGAGAGTTGAAGCCGAGTATGCAAACCGCGTGCCAGCGCTTCAAGCCTAGCTTAAGGAATGCCTTGGCACAGGTGCGAACGGACTCCCTGTACTCACTGGAAACAATATTGTNCGCTTCAAGCCTAGCTTAAGGAATGCCTTGGCACAGGTGCGAACGGACTCCCTGTACTCACTGGAAACAATATTGTCGAGCATACTCTGTAACATCGTTTGTGTTTGAATGGCCTTATTTAATAAAAAAAACTCTTAATTTTACAAATTAGTAACACAAATAATTTTAATTATGACATCTAAAAATTAAATCGAAATATTTCACTAAATCACCTTTTTGTACAATAAACACCCTCGTCTTATTTGGCACAATCAGTAAAACACCTGCTACAGTAATTTCAATTAAACATACTATAGCTGAGGTTGCAACCATCCATAAGTGGGCATCATGCCTTACATCATCGTGGGTATGTAGTACAAATTCATCTGTTTCACGATATTTCGATGTTTGTGGCGTAAAACGTGTTGCCCACTTGCTGGTACCCCACATCACCTTTAATAGATTTTCTTTTCAACTCTTCGGAAACTGTGAGGTTTAAAGAAATAAGACAAGGTATTATTTTATCAGTTACCAATTAACCAGAAAATCAGTGCACTGAACGAAATAATGTTCATAATATTGCCAATGCATTGATGTCTCAGCTCAACCTTCAAATACGTAGAAATACTCCCATTAGAAATTACTTCCATGTTTCCAGCTTATGTTTTCATGAAATACCCTACAGTTAATTTTTGTCAGTGTTATTCAGAAACAGAATGTGTGTGTATGTATAAAACAAAATCTAAGAAAACACGTAATAGCGGTCGACGTAATGATTTAATAATAGTTTCTTCAAACACAAACATCCATTAATACGGGCGTTTGTTGTTAGTGCTTTGAAAATGCACTGCGTAGTCCCTGTTAATACGTAACTTCCGGCATGCATTAGCCACGCTAATTGCAGCCCCTACCAGCGATACTCGTTTACCTTGCGCTTAAACAGCGTTGCAGTATTTTTGAAATACGGGTTTCTTGAAGAAACTATTAAACGAGTTCCAAATATTTTCACCTACGTAAAGTAAACATACCACGGAAGAGGACGGAATAGTGCCTTCAAGATATCACGCAAGCTACAAATATTATTCCGGTGCCGTCCAAAATCGTTAAAAGTGGCTTTTCTAGGCTACTGTATCTTGAAACATACTACCCAGACACGATGGAAACTACGATATAGGCTATTCGTGGTAACGTGAGCACTTTTTAAAACCGCCTCATTTGGAATAATAGTCAATAAATATATTTAATTTCAGTTTTAGACGTTAACTTCCAAGTGTGGTGGAATATACACACTGTGTTTATTACTTACACGGCAATATTTATTTTAAAAGGTTGTTAAAGAATCAAAAATGGCTGAAAGAAAAAGTAAGTAACAAGGGGCCTCAAACAGCTTATAGAAGTCTGTATTGAGCCATGCTACAGACTTGCCATTAGTAAAACTATAGAGCTGTCACTTAAAAACGCATAGTTACGCGCAACACGACGAAAACACTGCATTCCAGTCTAGAGCCTTGTGCGTAATGGCCATGAAGAACTAATACGCGTAAGGGTGCCACCCTTACCGATACCTTACTTCTGAGTTGAAACACGAAATAGTTTCAAGTAGACGACCGCATACTGTTTTCGCTCAGACGCCAGTCGATCGTAACAAATGTGCGGCTGTCCGATTCAAGCTCTATAAAGTTCTGGAAACATCATGTCATGCATCGTGCAAAAAAATTATACAAGACTTCCACCCATGTGAAACGCCGTATCACAACCGGGCATGAATGCGTTCCGGACCGTACTGCAACAACGAGTATTATGTATGTACGGCGTGAAACGGTGATCAATTCCCTCTGTCTACAGTGCTCTCCCACAACACAGCTACAAAAGTTCACTAAACGTTCATCACAGCTCTAGGGTGCCATTATGGTATAGCAGTCAGACTTCTCGCCTCTCGTCAAGTCGGACAGAGTTCGATTGCCGGCGGGGTCAGACAGATTCTCGTAAGTGGAAGACGTTTCCGTTGGCCCGTACGTTTCCTCGGGACACTTCCGTTTTCCCCGCCCTTGCAATTCACCGTTGCTCCATCTTGACCTCACTTCGCTACCCAAAACTCTCAGCACGTCACAGCTTTACTACCTGAACGATATGCAATCAAAACTACTCTCGCGTGCCGGTGATTGCCTATCGGCAGGCGCTGAGTGATGCATTCTCGACGTATTATGATGTCGAATATACGCATTTCTGGACATGAGTTTATGAATACAGTGTTATTTCCATATTATCTACTATCTCTATGAATATTTTCACGTAGTTAAGAGTTTTAATGGGTGTATTTGTATTTACATATGTATGTTTGTTTAACCTATTTGTAGGCATAACTGCTACAACAATATTATAGTACAATTTGTATTTCAAATTAAATACATTGAAAAGTGCGATATTTTTACTTGATACATGCTGTGGCAAATTCAGATCGCATATTAAAGTGAATCAATTATTGCATTATTAATCAAAGATTATGACAATTAGGTTCATTTTCGATTACAAAAAATATCTTTACATCGAAGGAACAAAGAACTGAAGAAACATATTCCTGTATGTACCTGAGCAATTCCACGCCACAAGCGGGGCATTTGTGTTTAGGGTTGTACGGCATCAACTTTTCAGTATCGTTTNGTACCTGAGCAATTCCACGCCACAAGCGGGGCATTTGTGTTTAGGGTTGTACGGCATCAACTTTTCAGTATCGTTTAAGCAAATTTTAGTTTTTATTGATGTCGTTGCGATGTATTACTTCCAAGAAGTTATTAAATCCGATAGCCATAAATTACGAATATAGCTTAGTAAATTTTTATCGATAAATTTAGCATTACAAATATATCTTGTACTTAGATCACGAGTTCGTTTATAGGTATTGCAAATATAACTAACGGTGGCAAATGCCGATATTGCAAAAATTTTCATATTTATATTATAAATACTTAATTAATCGATTTCGTTAATATCGACATCGTAAGTCTCNATATTGCAAAAATTTTCATATTTATATTATAAATACTTAATTAATCGATTTCGTTAATATCGACATCGTAAGTCTCGTTAATAATAGCACGCGTCAGCAATACTTGTACCCGAAATAATTATAATTACCAGAAGTAGGAAAGTAACAAATTATAAGTATTCATATCACTGATGTCGTAAATATTGGGTTTTTACAGCATCGCTAATATTGCTAAATCGCAAATACTGCTAATTTCGCAAATATAGTTATATTCATCTATATTTTCGATCACGTTGCAGCTGCAATATTTAAAAATAAAAATTATTGTGCAGTGAACTTTGTATCGCCATACCCACAACTGTTTATATCTAAGATATCAGAAGGGCGTTGAACGAGTTCTTAAGCCCCCTAGGTGAGAGAGGATGAAGAAGTTGAGTGGAGAGGTATGGGTGGCTCTTAACATTGGAGTCTTAAGAGTCTATGAGGGTGAAGAGAGGTGGGCATGGAGCAAAGCCGGAACGCAAGGGTGGGGGAAATGATAAATGCCCGACAAAACCCACAGACCATCGGCATCGTCCGGTGCGATTTCCAAGCGCTAAAATCCGTGGAACGGCNAAGGCCTCAATGTTAAGAGCCGTCCAAATCTCTCTACTCCGCTTTTGAATCCTGTTCATTCTCGATGTGAAAAATGTTATGGCAGTGAGTATGTTTATGATTTTTAATTCCCTCCGTTTGATGCACTGCAAGAATAAAAAGACTGGCTACTANTTATGGCAGTGAGTATGTTTATGATTTTTAATTCCCTCCGTTTGATGCACTGCAAGAATAAAAAGACTGGCTACTATTATTCCAGCAGAGTTGGCCAATCAGTAATTATTGTGAGGATCCCCAAGAATAAGTTATGAAAATAGTTACGTTGACTATAGGCTGTTCACGGTAAAGTGACAACTTTTGACCACCTAGTTACTTTTTCTNGTTATGAAAATAGTTACGTTGACTATAGGCTGTTCACGGTAAAGTGACAACTTTTGACCACCTAGTTACTTTTTCTTTTCAATATTTTTTTATCATTTAACCATCTTTAAAAAATTTATAACGGTTTATTCATTATTTGTGTCACACATATAAGGTGGTCACTCGGAAGTTAACGTCTAAGGCCAAAAAAAAATATATTTATTGACTAGTATTTCAGATGAGAGGGCTTTCAAAAGTGCTCACTTTACCATGCATAGCCTATAACTCGGTTAACTACAGTTTTGCAAGCAAAATTTTTAATCAGTTATATAATTTATATTTACCCAGCGTGTACAGCTGCCAAGTCTGATATGAACCACTCTGGAGAGTTGAAGCCGAGTATGCAAACCGCGTGCCAGCGCTTCAAGCCTAGCTTAAGGAATGCCTTGGCACAGGTGCGAACGGACTCCCTGTACTCACTGGAAACAATATTGCCGAGCATACTCTGTAACATCGTTTGTGTTTGATTGGCCTTATTNCATCGTTTGTGTTTGAATGGCCTTATTTAATAAAAAAAACTCTTAATTTTACAAATTAGTAACACAAATAATTTTAATTATGACATCTAAAAATTAAATCGAAATATTTCACTAAATCACCTTTTTGTACAATAAACACCCTCGTCTTATTTGGCACAATCAGTAAAACACCTGCTACAGTAATTTAAATTAAACATACTATAGCTAAGGTTGCAACCATCCATAAGTGGGCATCATGCCTTACACCATCGTGGGTATGTAGTACAAATTCATCTGTTTCACGATATTTCGATGTTTGTGGCGTAAAACGTGTTGCCCACTTGCTGGTACCCCACATCACCTTTAATAGATTTTCTTTTCAACTCTTCGGAAACTGTGAGGTTTAAAGAAATAAGACAAGGTATTATTTTATCAGTTACCAATTAACCAGAAAATCAGTGCACTGAACGAAATATGTTCATAATATTGCCAATGCATTGATGTCTCAGCTCAACCTTCAAATACGTAGAAATACTCCCATCAGAAATTACTTCCATGTTTCCAGCTTATGTTTTCATGAAATACCCTACAGTTAATTTTTGTCAGTGTTATTCAGAAACATAATGTGTGTGTATGTATAAAACAAAATCTAAGAAAACACGTAATAGCGGTCGACGTAATGATTTAATAATAGTTTCTTCAAACACAAACATCCATTAATACGGGCGTTTGTTGTTAGTGCTTTGAAAATGCACTGCGTAGTCCCTGTTAATACGTAACTTCCGGCATGCATTAGCCACGTTAATTTCAGCCTCTACCAGCGATACTCGTTTACCTTGCGCTTAAACAGCGTTGCAGTATTTTTGAAATACGGGTTTCTTGAAGAAACTATTAAACGAGTCCCAAATATTTTCACCTACGTAAAGTAAACATACGACGGAAGAGGACGGAATAGTGCCTTCAAGATATCACGCAAGCTACAAATATTATTTCGGTACNCGGAATAGTGCCTTCAAGATATCACGCAAGCTACAAATATTATTCCGGTGCCGTCCAAAATCGTTAAAAGTGGCTTTTCTAGGCTACTGTATCTTGAAACATACTACCCAGACACGATGGAAACTACGATATAGGCTATTCGTGGTAACGTGAGCACTTTTTAAAACCGTCTCATTTGGAATAATAGTCAATAAATATATTTCATTTCAGTTTTAGACGTTAACTTCCAAGTGTGGTGGAATATACACACTGTGTTTATTACTTACACGGCAATATTTATTTTAAAAGGTTGTTAAAGAATCAAAAATGGCTGAAAGAAAAAGTAAGTAACAAGGGGCCTCAAACAGCTTATAGAAGTCTGTATTGAGCCATGCTACAGACTTGCCATTAGTAAAACTATAGAGCTGTCGCTTAAAAACGCATAGTTACGCGCAACACGACGAAAACACTGCATGCCAGTCTAGAGCCTTGTGCGTAATGGCCATGAAGAACTAATACGCGTAAGGGTGTCACCCTTACCGATACCTTACTTCTGAGTTGAAACACGAAATAGTTTCAAGTAGACGACCGCATACTGTTTTCGCTCAGACGCCAGTCGATCGTAACAAATGTGCGGCTGTCCGATTCAAGCTCTATAAAGTTCTGGAAACATCATGTCATGCATCGTGCAAAAAAATTATACAAGACTTCCACCCATGTGAAACGCCGTATTACAACCGGGCATGAATTCGTTCCGGACCGTACTGCAACAACGAGTATTATGTATGTACGGCGCGAAACGGTGATCAATTCCCTCTGTCTACAGTGCTCTCCCACAACACAGCTACAAAAGTTCACTAAACGTTCATCACNGAAACGGTGATCAATTCCCTCTGTCTACAGTGCTCTCCCACAACACAGCTACAAAAGTTCACTAAACGTTCATCACAGCTCTAGGGTGCCATTATGGTATAGCAGTCAGACTTCTCGCCTCTCGTCAAGTCGGACAGAGTTCGATTGCCGGCAGGGTCAGACAGATTCTCGTAAGTGGAAGACGTTTCCGTTGGCCCGTACGTTTCCTCGGGACACTTCCGTTTTCCCCGCCCTTGCAATTCACCGTTGCTCCATCTTGACCANGCCTCTCGTCAAGTCGGACAGAGTTCGATTGCCGGCAGGGTCAGACAGATTCTCGTAAGTGGAAGACGTTTCCGTTGGCCCGTACGTTTCCTCGGGACACTTCCGTTTTCCCCGCCCTTGCAATTCACCGTTGCTCCATCTTGACCACACTTCGCTACCCAAAACTCTCAGCACGTCACAGCTTTACTACCTGAACGATATGCAATCAAAACTACTCTCGCATGCCGGTGATTGCCTATCGGCAGGCGCTGAGTGATGCATTCTCGGCGTATTATGATGTCGAGTATACGCATTTCCGGACATGAGTTTATGAATACAGTGTTATTTCCATATTATCTACTATCTCTATGAATATTTTCACGTAGGTAAGAGTTTTAATGGGTGTATTTGTATTTACATAGATATGTTTGTTTAACCTATTTGTAGGCATAACTGCTACAACAATATTATAGTACAATTTGTATTTCAAATTAAATACATTGAAAAGTGCGATATTTTTACTTGATACATGCTGTGGCAAATTCAGATCGCATATTAAAGTGAATCAATTATTGCATTATTAATCAAAGATTATGACAATTAGGTTCATTTTCGATTACAAAAAATATCTTTACATCGAAGGAACAAAGAACTGAAGAAACATTATTACTGTACGTACCTGAGCAATTCCACGCCACAAGCGGGGCATTTGTGTTTAGGGTTGTACGGCATCAACTTTTCAGTATCGTTTAAGCAAATTTTAGTTTTTATTGATGTCGTTGCGATGTATTACTTCCAAGAAGTTATTAAATCCGATAGCCATAAATTACGAATATAGCTTAGTAAATTTTTATCGATAAATTTAGCATTACAAATATATCTTGTACTTAGATCACGAGTTCGTTTATAGGTATTGCAAATATCACTAACGGTGGCAAATGCCGATATTGCAAAAATTTTCATATTTATATTATAAATACTTAATTAATCGATTTCGTTAATATCGACATCGTAAGTCTTGTTAATAATAGCACGCGTCAGCAATACTTGTACCCGAAATAATTATAATTACCAGAAGTAGGAAAGTAACAAATTATAAGTATTCATATCACTGATGTCGTAAATATTGGGTTTTTACAGCATCGCTAATATCGCTAAATCGCAAATACTGCTAATTTCGCAAATATCGTTATATTCATCTATATTTTCGATCACGTTGCAGCTGCAATATTTAAAAATAAAAATGATTGTGCAGTGAACTTTGTATCGCCATACCCACAACTGTTTATATCTAAGATATCAGAAGGGCGTTGAACGAGTTCTTAAGCCCCCTAGGTGAGAGAGGATGTAGAAGTTGAGTGGAGAGGTATGGGTGGCTCTTAACATCGGAGTCTTAAGAGTCTATGAGGGTGAAGAGAGGTGGGCATGGAGCAAAGCCGGAACGCAAGGGTGGGGGAAATTATAAATGCCCGACAAAACCCACAGACCATCGGCATCGTCCGGTGCGATTTCCAAGCGCTAAAATCCGTGGAACGGCCCCACCGGGAATCGAACTGGGTTCGCCTTGGTGGAAGGTGAGCGCTCTAGCTGCTGCGCAACCACGACCCCTGAGGGGGGAAGGAATATGGTGAGAAACGGAGTACTGACGGATGCGAGGGTAGCGGAAGCATGCGTTCAAGGAGAGAGATAGTTCCGGCCGACGGCAAGGACCGCCAGGTTTGCCACTCGACGGGAATGGAGCTCACCTGTCACCCCTGGGGTATTACCGACCTGTAGGAGATGAACGTCCAGCAGCTGAGATCGTCGTCGTCTTTGCGATAGGCGAGGGCCGCAGTGTGAGGGTGCAAGGTGACCACGGAGTCTAGTAGTCCGGGCACAGAGACCGGCACCACAGAGGCAGCTTCACTGTCAGCCAACCTCAGACGCACTCTGCCGTCCACAGACCACGTCACCATGTCCGCAGTGGGTACTACCTGGTCCGGCCCTGCCACACAGCATTTGAGAACACTGAGGTGAAAGGAGCTGTTTATACCGCGAACTACAGCCGCACACGCCAGCAAAACGGCGTCACTGACCAGCAAGTTCGCCAATAGCGCCAGGTAGCCTGCTCGCTAGCCAGCCCAGCCGCCGCCACCACCACGCGCTTTGCGCCATTTAGAAATCAAGCGGCAAGCGGTGCAATTAAAAACACACAAGGGTGATCTTACTGCTTAAGTTCAGCTAATATAAATGCTTATTACAAGCGTGTCCTTTAAAATTTAAAAATTAAAATACCTTTCAATTTAGGTAAATAAGCACTTTTGAAATCAACCTTTGAAAAAAATTCNTTTAAAATTTAAAAATTAAAATACCTTTCAATTTAGGTAAATAAGCACTTTTGAAATCAACCTTTGAAAAAAATTCGCTGTCTATAATTACATATATGCTACAGAACATCACTGTCCATAACTGCAAATACATGATGTTACGTGGCGAAACCGACAAACTTCGCCAGCGTATTCTAACGGCCATTANACTGTCCATAACTGCAAATACATGATGTTACGTGGCGAAACCGACAAACTTCGCCAGCGTATTCTAACGGCCATTAGCAACAAAAAATGTCATACACACATGTAGGCTATGAAGCTCCATTTCAGAGAGTTCCAGTGTCGGAAATGCAATAAATACAAATTTCCAAAAACTGTTTACAGTGATGTGTGATGCGCATTACTTAGAATCATCTCATTGGACCACAGGACTATCTCAATGCTCATTATTACAGACAATTTCTGGAAACCGTCTTACCACTCTTATTGGGTATGTGGTTGCAGCAGGATGGGGCACCTGCACAGTTCAGCAGGCCTGTGACTGAATTCTTGAATGCATAATATCCGCGCAGGTGGATAGGAAGAGGTGGCCCGGTCCCATGGCCGTCGCGGTCTTTTGACCTCTCTCCATTGGACTTTTTCTTCAGCGGCTGCCTGAAGAGTATGGCGTACAGCGAACGGAAATCAGACACATGGGTCCAGTTGATGTGGACGATCACTGATGCCACCCCTCAATACCAAGATAAACTTGCAGACATGCAGTGGCAGAACGCCATAATTCAACGCATCGCAACCTGTTTATGGTCAGGTAGGACCATTTTGAACAGCTTGTACTATGAAACCTCCGACATGTAGTCAATGTCATTAAACATATTCAGTAATTACACATGTTTGTTTATTGCATATCCGTCACTAAAGCGGAGATTCATTACTTACATATGTATATAACTTTTTTTTAAGAGCCATTCAAATCTATCCATTCCACGTACTTAGATCGTCACGGAGAGTTACCGGATGTGCCAGTGGGGACCTGTTGTTCCGCGTTCCAGCCAGGAGCGAAATGAGATGGGGTGGAGGAGCAATGGAGTGAAGACGAGGACGCCTTTCGTTACTCACTGATTTCACTGGCCAGTAGTTTCAGTAACGTTAACTATGGTTCCGATACTGCTGACGAGCATTGAATATCACTTGTAGTCGTTTTGGTAAGCAACTGGAATAGTTAGAAATAGTTCCTTTGAACGCAGNTGACGAGCATTGAATATCACTTGTAGTCGTTTTGGTAAGCAACTGGAATAGTTAGAAATAGTTCCTTTGAACGCAACTTCGTGACAGGGACACACCGAACCTTGTTATGAAAACGTAAACATTATTCGTTTGCACTCCACTTATATGACGTGTTTTTTCCCGTTTTCCCTCGAAATATCTCTTTCTTCTCCCAAAAAAGTTAAAATTTCTCTTTTTCCTTAACAATTTCCCAAACATCCCAAAATCTTTTTCAAAATATTATTTTTTCAAAAATATTTTTACTGCCATTATAATGTGGAGAGATGACTCCTTTTTGGGCAATAAGGAATGAGGATTTATAAGGGGTTTTCACCGAGTCTATGCTAAGCTGGGTGGGTTATCTCAGAGTCTTCNATGAGGATTTATAAGGGGTTTTCACCGAGTCTATGCTAAGCTGGGTGGGTTATCTCAGAGTCTTCCCAATTTCAAAATCGATGGCATGCCGCAGTGATGCAATGGATAGATGATATGTTAAACTTCACGTTCTCACCTTCCATCAATGGGGTGCTGCAGTGATGCAACGGATAAATGACATGATAAACTTCATGCTCTTGCATTCCATTTCCACAGGGTGCNATGGGGTGCTGCAGTGATGCAACGGATAAATGACATGATAAACTTCATGCTCTTGCATTCCATTTCCACAGGGTGCCACAGTGATGCAATGGATAGATAGCATGTTAAAAGTTACGCTCTCGCTGATATACTTCACGCTCTTGCATGCCAAGCCGTGGGGTTCAAATCAGAGTCTTCCCAAAATCAATTAACATTTAAGTCCTTTCTACGAGATGATATACATTACANTCAGAGTCTTCCCAAAATCAATTAACATTTAAGTCCTTTCTACGAGATGATATACATTACACTCTTGCATGGCAAGCCGAGAGGGTTATCTCAGTTTCGTCCCAAAATAAAATTGAAATTTAAGTCTTTCCTACAATATGATATACTACACGCTCGTGCATGCCAAGCCGGGAGGATTATCTCAGAGTCTTCCCAAATTCGATTATCATTTAAGTCCTTCCTACTGGATGAACACATGCTTGCATTCCAAGCCAAGAGGGTTATCTCAGAGTATTCCCAAATTCATTTATCATTGAGTCCTTCCTACCAGATGATCACGTGCTTGAATTCCACGCCAGGAGGGTTATTTCAGAGTATTTCCAAATTTGAATATAATTTAAGTCCACCCTACGAGATAATATACTTCATGCTCTTGCATGCCATGCTCAGAGTCTTCCCAAATTCGATTATCATTTAAGTCCATCCTACATGCAGCAACACACATATAGGCTTGAGTAATGCGAGAAGTATTTCAAAAAACATGTTTAAATAATTTTTCGTATTCCATTATAGCCAAAGGCTCTGACCAGTGTCCTAGAGAAATGTCGTTTTCGAAAATACATATAGGCTTGGGCCATGCGGGAGAAGTAGTAGTAGTATTTAAAAAAAAAACTTGTATGTTTAAACAATAATAATTGTTCATATACCGTTATAGCCCACGCCCCGTCGAGAGAAAATAAGTTAAATGTTTTCACCGTCACTCCCCCGACGTAAGAGATGGAAATATATATTTAAAGATTTAGGATGTATGTTAATCGTAGTCAGGCGGTGTGTGTGAGCGAGAAAAAACGTTCTGTACGCTCAGTCAGTACGCAAAAGAAGTCATGNCTCAGAGTCTTCCCAAATTCGATTATCATTTAAGTCCATCCTACATGCAGCAACACACATATAGGCTTGAGTAATGCGAGAAGTATTTCAAAAAACATGTTTAAATAATTTTTCGTATTCCATTATAGCCAAAGGCTCTGACCAGTGTCCTAGAGAAATGTCGTTTTCGAAAATACATATAGGCTTGGGCCATGCGGGAGAAGTAGTAGTAGTATTTAAAAAAAAAACTTGTATGTTTAAACAATAATAATTGTTCATATACTGTTATAGCCCACGCCCCGTCGAGAGAAAATAAGTTAAATGTTTTCACCGTCACTCCCCCGACGTAAGAGATGGAAATATATATTTTAAGATTTAGGATGTNGAAAATAAGTTAAATGTTTTCACCGTCACTCCCCCGACGTAAGAGATGGAAATATATATTTTAAGATTTAGGATGTATATTAATCGTAGTCAGGCGGTGTGTGTGAGCGAGAAAAAACGTTGACATGCGAGTCAGTCATGCGTTTTCTTCAGTAGAACATTCTTGATGCAGCGCTGTCTTCCCACTTACCATCTGTATAGCATAACCACACAGATGGGTATACCGTTATAGCCGCAGCCCCATGGCCAGCGTCCTCGAGAGAGAAATTGTGGTTTTGTACAAATATGCCAACACACAACGCGAAAAAGTAATTCAAAAAACTTGTTTAAATAATAAATGTTTCACTTACAGCCCCAGACTCCCTGCCATGATGCGAGCCCCCTGACTCGCCGAGAGAAATAGGTGTTTATTTACAGCACGATGTGAGCAATGGAAATTATATATATTTAGAGTAATATTATTTTTTCCTTTTGGAACACCAAGCCCGATGCGAGTTTCGGAAAAAATGTAAAGTAGAATGATTATTAATATTTCGCTACAGCCAGGCTGTGCGTGACGCCGACTCGTCGAGAAATACGTTTTACACACCATAGCCCCCACCCCGACGTGAGTTAAAGAAATATAAAAAAATTATAATATGTAAGCTAGTATGATTATTAATTTTGCAACAACCAGGCTGTGCGCGACGCCCGACGAAGACGACATGTTAAACGTCACACTAATGAATTGTCCTTCCTACGAGATGATATAATTCACGCTCGTGCATGCCAAGCCGGGAAGGGGGGGGGGGGTTATCTCAGAGTCTTCTAAAATTTGTGTATCATTTAAGTCCTTCATACTAGATATTAACCCCCCTCTTCAGAGACGCCTGACACGACGCTGCAGAAACATGGGCAGTCAAGATACATTTAAGTTAATGGGGCATCCTTAAAAAATAATTATCTCCCAGATACAGCAGGCATTAAGTTAATGGGATCTCGTTAAAAAATATAAATTATCCCCTATACATAGCAGGCGCGTCCACCTCTCCAAGAAGAGCGGCATTCCAAAAAATTATTCCAGGTTCGTTATACGAGACGGAGGGTCTGGAGCACGTGCTCACTCGCACATCGTATTTTGACTTTGTAAAATAAGTATTAAGACTTTATAGTCGGACACACCAAAAACGTCAGACACACCTTAGCACACTGGCATATGCGAGCACTTCCAAAACACAAGTATCACAGCTATGCCATGATAAAATAATGATATGTTTAAATACGGTGTACTCTCGACCAGTCAGTATGCAAATTAGTATTACACAAACACACACACACACACNAAACGCAAGTATCACAGCTATGCCATGATAAAATAATGATATGTTTAAATACGGTGTACTCTCGACCAGTCAGTATGCAAATTAGTATTACACAAACACACACACACACACTTTAGCACGAGTTTCGGAAATATATATACACAGTATTATTATTATTATTAATATTTCGCTACAGCCAGGCTGTGCGTGGTGCCCGATGACTCGTCGAGAAATATATTGTGCACACTATTGATCCAGCCCGACGTGAGTTTCGGAAAAATTAAAAATAATATGGTAAAAGTATGATTATTAGTTTTTGCAACAGCCAGGCTCTGCGCGACTCCCCCCGAGAAATTATTTTATACATATGCTGTACGCTCACGATGTCAGTGCGCAAAATTCATGTACACACTTGCATACACACATATACAGCAGACCCATAAACACATGCAAACAAAGATTGACCGAATAAGTTACACCAAAGGGGAAAAAATACATATTCATTACTAGATATGGTTTCTACCATTGGGAGTGATTCCATGATCGTTATATATACATATAAATATAGGTTTCGTTACCCTTGTCGAAATCACCGCAGCAACCAATCTACTTACACCTAACGCAAATACTACTACTACAAGCAGTGGCCTGACTTCGTTATTGCACCCCCTTCATAAATGTCTCTGTCGTTGCATCTGTATGTATATATATCTGTGTGTGTATATATATATGTATATATATATACTAGCAAACCCGGCGAACTCCGTTTCGCCACCAGATGGCTTCGTTTTATGCAACATTTTGTTTGGTGATTAAAACATGAAGAAACATTTTTTTTATATTTGAAAAGGAAAAATTTTATTTCATTTCACAACAGTAATGAATTGAACTTCTCTAAGTAAATGAAAGTGAAT
>NQII01000031.1:1660756-1718658 GCA_002778355.1 Clitarchus hookeri
TGAATTTTCTTTGCTATAAACCTCACGGAGCCCGAGACCTTTCCAACGAATGCAAAACCGTGGAAATCGGTTCGTGCGTTCTGGAGTTATAGCGTCAGGAAGGAAAACCCGACTTATTTTTATATAGTAGATATATATATATATAAGTATAGGATAGGATGACCAACTCAGTAGCTATTCAGTCTTCGAATAGTGAACAGAGCTGTATTTTATACGATGGTAAATAATCGGGAAAGTTAATTGCGTTGCTACTGTAGGAAAACTTTTCTAAAAGTTGCAATGCTCGTCGACACAAGAACTGGTTGCCAACAAAATATGAAATGCATTATCTTATCATGTGAAAAGTGCAAATCGTATTTTCGAAGACTCGATAGCATAAAAATACACAGCGCTACATGCCAAACTCTCCTTCCTACACAGGTCAATCAGTATTTACGGAGAATAAAGGAAACTTTTGATGGGAAGATACCTGCGAAAGAAAAATCCGAACCATCAACATCGTTAAAGTCATCATACACTACCGAGGAAACAACAGACGGATCAGTCACATCTCCTTGTCATCCATGTCACTACTGTAACATGTAATTTTCATATGCCTACAATGTGAAGAAACATATAAAGCATAAATGTAAGCTGAATCCTCGTCGCACAATCTATCGATTTAATATGTGTCAAGGTGTATTTCCTCGTACAGATAGTTTAAACGTACAAATGAAAAAGTGTCAAGACCTTTTTCCACTAAAAAAGAAGCAACAAAGTATATTGACAGCATTTCAAACTTGTGACGATCAGGTTTCTGCTGCACGAAGTATTGGAACACCTACATCACCAACTTCTAACCTTCATGTGAGCAATGAACGCAATCCTTCACCAACATGTAGGAAACAATGTTGCTATTGTGGTAAGATCTTTAGTAAAAGTAGCAACGCACGCTGTTACGAGAGATGTAAAATGCTGTGTAGCATTGGAGAGAAGTCGTGTTAATTGTTAAAGTGTTTTGCATCGATGTGAAGCTATAGTATAAAACTTTGAAGGAAATGTGGGGAAAAACTTGCAGCTGTATGGCAATGTAGCAAACTAGATGTGCTAGCTAGCTGAATTGATGATTATAGAATGCATAAAGAAAGCATAAATCCCACTGGCGAAATATGAAGATTTGAATATGTATATATATATATATATATANACATATTAAAATGATGGAATCGCATTAGTTGCTATTCGAGTTTTGAATAGTGAACATCGTCTCGAGCGAAGATGGAAAATACGTAAGAAATTAATTGTGCTGTTTCTGCAAGAAGTCGTTTACTAGTAACTGTAATGTTCGTCGTCCTGAAAAAAGGTTGTTCTTTGAACATGAAGCAATCTAGCTTAACATGTGGACAGTGCAAGTCTCAATTTGGATGATGCGATAACTTAAAAAGACATCTTGCAACGTGTGAGGGACTCTCTCCTGTGTCAGCTAAGAGACATAGTGTATTGCCTACATCCAAAACAACATGTGAAGGGGAGACACCTGGTGCATTGGATACTGGTACGCTGTCACCATTATCGTCAATATCAGACCTGGACATGAACAGTTCACCACAGGTATCAATATATTCGTGTCACTACTGCAGCAAGAACTTTAGTAAAAGTTGCAGTGCTTGTCAACACGATAAATCTTGAAATTTTTTGAAGAAGACGCAATGGGCTTACTATACTACTTCTTGCTATAAGTGTGGTCGTGAATTCTCATGATATGAAGTAACAGGTGTTCCAGACAGCATGCGACTCGAAATACACAACCATCGGGTAAAACTATGTCGCGAGTCGTATTACAACAATACCCAAATGAGTACATATAAAGCACCTACACCTGTATCTGATGGAAACTTACCAAATGAGAATGGATTCATACTGAAAGAATCGGCATTCCGAGGTCATATGAAGACATATTTCGCTATATATTTATCAGGTATGGTGGACGATATTTTTACATATCTTAAGCATATGAAACAGAATATTATAGATCAACTTACATACGAGATGGAAAAGGAAGGTGCAGTGAAATATAATATATGGTTGGACTGTAAATATACCAAATTATAACTACATGAAAATGAATATAGCGAGAGAGCCTTCAAGACCTCGAATGTGCCCCTGTATAAACACACACGAAATTGAAGATAGTGTTGAAGCTAGTATACAGAACATTTGTCACGAGGAAGAAGAATATATCGGAAAGGGTTCCGGTCGGATATTATATAAGATACATCAGATACAGTTGTGAACAAATTTACTTACGTCACGTGACAAATAGATGTATGCAGATTGAAGGCATGCAATCGAGAATGTCCTGCACGACTACCTGCAAAACCTTCACCAAGTGTGAAGAAAGAAATACGTCTGTTGCAGACATTTATTATGAAGAGTGCAAACCATACACATCGTCCAACGATGTGAACAACAAATATGTATTGCTTACACGTAAGATAAAAAACAAGGATGTTACAACTATCCGGAATATAGAGCACGAAAGTGTAACGACAAGTCCACAGGTGGTGATGATGTGTAATATACATATTCTACTGACGATGATGAAGTAACTGCTACTGCAAAGCAAAAACATAAACACTAATCTGAAGAAGACGGCTACGTGTAGTTGAGACAGAATAAACGAAGATTCGAACCAAGTACTCTAGCTCAGTGGTATATCACAAATTATTCATCACAGAAGAACATAGATGCTGACGCGTATTGTGAACCATCTGCGAAGAAAGAATTTACAACTAACCAGGCCAATGAGATCGAATATGTGACCTCCAAGTCTGCAATATTCTACCGATGAAGTGCTGAAATCTGCATAAAGGTTTCGCTCGAATGATCAATATGTCGAGCATGTATCAAATATGATTATGTTTTTGTATTATGTCAAGTCTGTAAGTAAAGGTAAAAGTATGTAAATGATTTCGGTGTTATTCATTTATTTTAACCCTCTCTAATATTAAGTCCACCTCCACCACTGAGAGAAAAACCAGATTTTTGTCAAAGGCTGAAAGATAATTAATAGTTTTTGTACAGTATCTAGAACTCTGTTCCATATCGATATCGATGGGCTGCTTGAGTAATACATACAGAAGTTCTCTCCATCGACAACAAAAATTACTACATGTGCCTGTATATATATATCCTAACCATAGTTAGCTATAATTTCCGAACCAAGTAAATATGAAACATATACGTAAATAAAATGCAGGAAGGACAACTTACAACTAACTGAGATATGCAAAAAGGAAGATATATACAAATGTAATACATACATGTAGCAAATAGTCATGGTAACAGTAAAAAAAATATATATATATTTATACAAACGATTACCATCAGTCCTACACAAGGACGACAGCTCGAGTCATCGCTAACATGGCTAGCTCGTAACAAGACATAGAATGAAAAAAAAATGAACGATGCTATACAATACCAGACTGTTCTGGACATTATAATAGACTAGCAAATAACTTCGTTACAAACCAACTGAAACGGCCCAATACAATCAATGTACATCACTAGCAGCAGAACGCGACTGTTGTCATATGCTAGTGAATATGTGTGACAGTTCAGATGGTTGGGTGACGAAGCAAAGGCCATGCAGGTCTTGTCAAGTTTAACGAATAACACTAGCCGAGTGAGTGTTATGTAAGGCTCCAAGGTCACACAGCACCTGCTAGGGCAACGATAGTCTTCAGGCCATATGACTGAATTCCTACGTGAAGAACACTCACCTTTGCCTATAGTTTATTCATACAGATACAAAACAGATATAAAAAAAAAGAAAATGTAAAGGAAACAAGTTATAAAAACGCTTCAACCAGCACATATTACACAAGTGTCGGGGGCTGTAGGATGCTTTAGATAACGATGCTAGACAAGACCAGACCATCCCGATCAGTACAACAGGCATTCCGCCCATCACTGTTACTATTGCGACGAGAACTTTAGTTAACAGCTGGAATGACCACCAACAGGAAAAAGAACTTATGTTCCCACGAACCAACCTAAAAAATCTACAATATGTTAATTGGTGTATACTATATATCACCAAAGTTAATGTAACATTACATTATACTTTGCTTGCTACTAAACATAGTGTATGAAAACCAGTGGTCATGCAAGAGTCTATGTCACTAATATATATTGATGATTAGATATTTTAAAAAAATTTAAAGGTAAATAGTTATAAACTCCCACCGACCGCTGCATATTGCACACGCAACTAACACTATGCATCACGTTAGACCGAAAAAAATACACTCTCCAAACGCTGATACTAGCAGGCATAAAAATAAAAGAAAAGTAGTTATTGTAACCTACCAACATATATCGTACAAGTGACGAGCACTGTACAACACATCCTGCGTTGATAGACAACACTGTGCGTCTGAAAAAACAGTTGTTGTAGCCTTGGCTAGTACAGCAAAAAAATAGTAAAACTATCTTTCTCACATACATCCTACATTCGAGCTATGCTACAGACATACACAAATTCAACCAAGCAAGGATCAACATATGTAACATTAGACTAAAGTAAAATACTATGGCAGAGTCGTGAAGTACGGAGAACGAAAAGGTTAACACTACAGCATACCATCGCAAACAGATATAAAAAATATAAAAAATCTAAAGTAAACAAGTTATAAGTACTTACCAACCAACCAGCGCATATTTCACAAGTGTCAGATACTCTACGAGACTTTAGATAGTACGAGACAAGACCAGACGATCCTAGTCAGTACAACAGTCATTTCACCTTGGTTTTCTCATATTCCTTCTAACAACCTTTTACCTGACACCCTGATGGAGACATGTCTCATGTACTACCATTCCACTTCAGTTTTCTCATATTCTGTCCAGCATCCTTTCAACTGACATCCTAGTGGTGGCAAGTTCAATGCTCGTCGAGTATGACTGTGTTTGAGAAAAAAAAGTTTTCTTACAGTAACGAAACAAATAACTTGCCCGATTATTTTCCGTTGCCGAGGATGAAGAGCACGTTCGCCTTAGCCACTGTTCACTTGTCGTATTGTCGAAGTCTGAATAGCAACTGAGACAGACAGAATGGAAGTGCTCGCATATGCCAGTGTGCTAAGGTGTGTCTGACGTTTTTGGTGTGTCCGACTGTAAAGTCTTAATACTTATTTTACAAAGTCTTTTATGCTACACGCTCACTCGTGCACGAGGTCTGGGAGGCAGAGCTATAACGAACCTGGAATAATTTTTTGGAATGCCGCTCTTCTTGGAGAGGTGGACGCGCCTGCTATGTATAGGGGATAATTTATATTTTTTAACGAGATCCCATTAACTTAATGCCTGCTGTATCTGGGAGATAATTATTTTTTAAGGATGCCCCATTAACTTAAATGTATCTTGACTGCCCATGTTTCTGCAGCGTCGTGTCAGGCGTCTCTGAAGAGGGGGGTTAATATCTAGTATGAAGGACTTAAATGATACACAAATTTTAGAAGACTCTGAGATAACCCCCCCCCCCCTTCCCGGCTTGGCATGCACGAGCGTGAATTATATCATCTCGTAGGAAGGACAATTCATTAGTGTGACGTTTAACATGTCGTCTTCGTCGGGCGTCGCGCACAGCCTGGTTGTTGCAAAATTAATAATCATACTAGCTTACATATTATAATTTTTTTATATTTCTTTAACTCACGTCGGGGTGGGGGCTATGGTGTGTAAAACGTATTTCTCGACGAGTCGGCGTCACGCACAGCCTGGCTGTAGCGAAATATTAATAATCATTCTACTTTACATTTTTTCCGAAACTCGCATCGGGCTTGGTGTTCCAAAAGGAAAAAATAATATTACTCTAAATATATATAATTTCCATTGCTCACATCGTGCTGTAAATAAACACCTATTTCTCTCGGCGAGTCAGGGGGCTCGCATCATGGCAGGGAGTCTGGGGCTGTAAGTGAAACATTTATTATTTAAACAAGTTTTTTGAATTACTTTTTCGCGTTGTGTGTTGGCATATTTGTACAAAACCACAATTTCTCTCTCGAGGACGCTGGCCATGGGGCTGCGGCTATAACGGTATACCCATCTGTGTGGTTATGCTATACAGATGGTAAGTGGGAAGACAGCGCTGCATCAAGAATGTTCATGACTTCTTTTGCGTACTGACTGAGCGTACAGAACGTTTTTTCTCGCTCACACACACCGCCTGACTACGATTAATATACATCCTAAATCTTAAAATATATATTTCCATCTCTTACGTCGGGGGAGTGACGGTGAAAACATTTAACTTATTTTCTCTCGACGGGGCGTGGGCTATAACAGTATATGAACAATTATTATTGTTTAAACATACAAGTTTTTTTTTTAAATACTACTACTACTTCTCCCGCATGGCCCAAGCCTATATGTATTTTCGAAAACGACATTTCTCTAGGACACTGGTCAGAGCCTTTGGCTATAATGGAATACGAAAAATTATTTAAACATGTTTTTTGAAATACTTCTCGCATTACTCAAGCCTATATGTGTGTTGCTGCATGTAGGATGGACTTAAATGATAATCGAATTTGGGAAGACTCTGAGCATGGCATGCAAGAGCATGAAGTATATTATCTCGTAGGGTGGACTTAAATTATATTCAAATTTGGAAATACTCTGAAATAACCCTCCTGGCGTGGAATTCAAGCACGTGATCATCTGGTAGGAAGGACTCAATGATAAATGAATTTGGGAATACTCTGAGATAACCCTCTTGGCTTGGAATGCAAGCATGTGTTCATCCAGTAGGAAGGACTTAAATGATAATCGAATTTGGGAAGACTCTGAGATAACCCTCTCAGCTTGTCATGCAAGCAAGTAATGTATATCATCTCGTAGGAAGGACTTATATGATAATCTATTTTTGAGGAGGCACTGAGATAACCCTCTCGGCTTATCATGTAAGAGCATTATGTATATCATCTCGTAGGAAGGACTTAAAGGATAATCTGTTTTGGGAAGACACTGAGATAACCTCCCAGTTTGTCATGCAAGAGCATAATGTATATAATATCACAGGAAATACTTAAATTTCAATTTCNCTGAGATAACCTCCCAGTTTGTCATGCAAGAGCATAATGTATATAATATCACAGGAAATACTTAAATTTCAATTTCATTTTGGGATGACACTGAGATAACCCTCTCTGTTTGGCATGCAAGAGTGTAATATATATCATCTTGTAGGAATGACTTAAATGTTAATTGATTTTGGGAAGATTCTGAGATGACCCCCTCCCCCGCTTGGCATGCAGGAGTGTAATGTATATCTGCGAGAGCATGAAGTTTAACAAGTCATATATCTGTTGCATCACTGCGGCACCCCGTCGAAATTGAATGCAAGAGCGTGAAGTTTAACATGTCATCTATCCATTGCGTCTCTGTGGCACCCCGTCGATTTTGAAATTGGGAAGACTCTGAAATAACCCTCCCAGCTTTGCATAAACTCGGAGAAAACCCCTCATGAATCCTAAATTTTCATTGCCCAAAAAGGAGTCATTTCTCCACATTGTGGTGTCATTAACAAAAAATTTATAAAAATGAAATTTTGAAAAATATTTTGGGCCATTTGGGAAATTTTTAGGAAAAAAGGAAAATTTTGGCGGTTTTTTTTTTTTTTTTAGGAAAAGAGGGATATTTAGAGGGGAAAACGGGAAAAAACCGTCATTTAAGTGGAATGCAAACGCATAATGTTTACGTTTTCATAACAAGGTTCGGTGTGTTCCTGTGTTCCTGTCACGAAGCTGCGTTCGAAGGAACTGCTTCTAACTACTGACTGGGTAGCGCCTTGTGCGAGGCTAGCAAGATTACTGAAAACACTGGAATCACTGGGGTTGAGGATGATGTGTAATGCCATTGAAGTTAGTCATTGGCGCGCGATTCAAGATAAGTTGTTCATTAAACATATTTATAAACATTCAAGCGATTGTATAGTTATTATGGAAATTCTGTGAAATTACGATTCAAGAATATCCTCAAAATGTAATTAATATTTTAATGAATTATATTATCGGGCAATTCTGCGGGATTCACATTAATTTGTATGAATAAATTAGCTTTTAAATAATTTACAAAACAAAATTACACTTTTTATCTGTTTTCTTTAATTTACTGCCAAGAGTTCCGAAACTATCTATTCACTGACAAGAAATATTTGCTGGTTACTGATAGCTGTTGCCTTACTGTTGACGAACACTAATGAAGTACCTATCAGTGATTTTAGTGCTCATCAGCAATAAGGGAGGGCGGTCGTGGGAGGGAATGGGAGAGCCTCGAGAAAACCCCTACATGATGGTAGTGTTCGCCACTTACCCCGCATGAGAGCCCCCGGTCGAAAAAATTCCCGCTCGCCGAGGCCTGGAATTGAATTAGAGACCTCAGAATTTGGAGGCCAGTGACTAACCAACTGAGCCAACCGGAGAACTTAGAACTCACTAATGACGCCTGACAAGTACATCACTGTTCCAAAGACTGTTTACGTATGCCACACAAAAAGCAACAGCGCCATCGTACAATATATGGTAATATGTGAACGCCATTTTTCTGTGCCTCAACTAACTTTGCTTAAAGTCTATTCACGGTTGCTTCCAACTATTCTGAAGCCCTGCTAAAGTTCTACTTCCAAGCTATTATTTCCGCCTCATGCAAACAAAGCTTATCTAAGTCTAGAAAGTTGTACCAAACGGACAATGCATCAAATTCTTGCGCAATCAATTTAATAACATTTTGCATAAAAACTATGTTTAATTAGGCACTATTGACACGCATTTTCTCTCTGTTATTAATAATATTAATTATAAATGAAACATTATAATTTATAGATATATTACAAGTATAGGTTCAATTGAACCAAAAATAAGGCACTTTTACATTCACACAAGTATAAAACGATTGTGATACATGACATATTTAGAAAACATCCAAGCACATAGAAAGGTTCGATTTAAAAAAAAAGTGAATAAACCACGATTAGACTGCAAAATAATTTCTAGTAGACTTTCTAGACTGTAATGGGAGTTTATAACCGGCACACTTAATGGAAATAATATCATATATCTGGCCGCGAATGTAGGAATGTTCAACGTCGCTACTTTAGAAAGCTAGGAACTTCCCTCCGTAATTGACTCTTTCGTGAGTAAATGTAGGAACGATATTATGGATGTGAAGTAAAAGGATTTACCATTTGCTCTGTACGTATACACTGATGTGATAAATTTGCGAATAATTTATTAGAATGTAGATTTGTGCATTACAGTGGGATGGTACATTCTGGCATATCTAGAGGACTGAACCGATATAATATAGAATTAATTTAAATATATAAATGCTGTTCACGGTTAATTGAGCACTTTTGAAGTTAACATTTGAAAAATATCACTCTACCTACCTGCGTATTTTAACGGGCACAGACATGCGTTCAAAATTTGGTAACGACGGATGGAGAGCAGTTCCGTCTCTTAACATTGAATTAAAAGTGTTAGGTAGACATTTGTGAATACTAAAATTATTTTTTCGTTATTAAATTTTTTTAATGCATAAAATTGTAAGAATGAGCAAATATGTAAAATATGTACTTTCCTTATTGTTGGAGCAAGCGAAGGAGTGTGACAATACCAGGGTGGTACCCGAGGAGTGCGCAGAGATTTACAAAGGAGTGCCGCTGCCACGATAATCCTATCGGATATCATGCCACATTCTGTCATTGAACGGATTGATTGTCTGGATTTATCGTAGCAAGAATGTTCTGGTCATCGCCTCCGCCTCTCTCAGCATGACTAGGGTTGCGGGGGACCTTCTGGATTGGGCCAGCGAGATTATTTAATCCTCGACGGGCCTCAGAAGCCGACAGTCTAGAGTTTGAAGGATTTTACTACCTTAAGCGTTAGGTGTGCGAAGCGACGAGCCAGCAAAGCGATGAGTGGTGACAACAGTGACGAGCGAGAGTGAAGTCTGCGGAATGCGAGCATTGGTACAATGGAGTGTGAGACTGATGGGCGGGACTATTTAACTGGCAGCATAAGAATCGAGATAGGTATTAGTATTGCGATCACTGAGTGAGTGAGTGAGTGAGTAAGTGAAGAGATTTCGGCTGCTCTTAACAGCAAGATATTGAGTGCATATGCGATCACTAAGAATAACAAAAGTAGTCGGGATAGGTAGTTTAATGTTGTAAACAGTAGCTCTGTGAATATTTATAGCAGTAAATTTAGTTATTTTATTACGACCTCCATCCCTCACAAACTCGGATACGCCCCTCTGGCGCCTTTTAAAAACTGGTGTCAGAAGTGGGATGGAGGCATTCAATTATAAATTAAGTTAGGCAATAGGCTAGAAATTTTTATGATATTAAAACAAATTAATTGTAATAACTGTAGGCCGAAATATTGCGACTGTCTTGTGTAACCATTGCAATAAATGTTATCGAGAAAAAATGTCTGCAGACGTGGAAGCATTGTGAGTATTAATTGAGGCATGTGGCAGATAGAATTAATTAGAGTGTTAGAAAAATAGACATATAAAATTAATATGTATATAGAAAAATAGAAGGCATTGGTGAGTTAGCGAAAAAAAGAATTGACTTTGTCAACAAGAAAATTGACTACATTAATTAAGAAGTGAACAGTGTAAGTGAAAGAATGGACAGTGTCAAAGACGAAATGATAAAGGAAATATGTGTATTGGAAAATAAATGGCAGGAACTCCTTCAGCGACGGAGTTCCAGTGCCACTATATACGTAGCCAAGAACAGTGAGGAAGCAGTGCAAATGGTAACCAACACAGCAACCTCGGAGGATAGCCAGAATTTCTGCGGCATTGGTGTCACGCAACCAGGAGTGGGAAAGGGAGTCACAATCAAGCCCGCCCCATACGACGGCCAGATTTAATAACGGGAGTACCGACACCAGGTTTAAATAGTCGCCACCTGAATGGCTGGTCAGACGAACCACGGGCTTACTACTTCGCCGCTGTTCTTAGAGGTCCAGCACTTAGCATACTACGAACTCTGCCAGAGCCATATCGATTGGAGAACAATCACACCGTTTTCGGCCTTGGAGCTATGTTTCGGTGATTTATAACTGCAACTTGCCCACAATGCCCAACTTCGAAGCCACACCCAGCGACCAGGGGAGCCACTACAGGAGCTATGGCAAGATAACATGCAGCTGTCCCACCTATCTCTGGAAGGGTTCCCCGAGGAGGCGCGCGACGCCATCTCAGTCGACCNTTGCCAACACAGAGGTACGGCAAGTGGCACGTCTGGCTGCACCCCACACCATGCAGGACGCCCTGGCTCGAGCACTAGTTAGCAAGACAGGGGTCCGCACCCCGACACGTCCGGCAAGGGCAGTGACGCTGAAGGAAGACGACGACGGCATCAAGAAGACATTGAAGGATATATAAATGACCACGAGGGGCGTCGTTTCCAGGGCCCACTCTACAGAGTTTCACCACTACCACCGAAACGATCTGAGTGTTGGTCATGTAGACGGCCGGGGCACCTGATATGCCCACTGTCCACAACAGCAGCAGAAACAGATGCAGCAGCGGGAATAAAGGCAGCGAGAGGCAGGTGATAGTACAACACATTCCGAAAACATTTAAACACCGATCTTGGGGGGTTCGAGGTCGGTGACGGCTAGAGAGAAAGTCCCAATGTTCTTACAGGTACGTTCGGTGAAACATGACTTGTTTGCAATACTGGTGGAGGGAGTCTGAACTATTTTCCTTGCCAAATTGTCGTCAACACCGGGGCGACCACAACAGCAGTAAGACCAGACATCTTCAGGCATTCCCCGAGAGATTGTCCGATGACAGTATGGAACATCGCTATTTGACTACGGAACGGTAAAAGGTGAGACCAAGGCAGTTTGAGATAAGAGAAGGGCGAATTTGAAGCTTAGTGACCTTAGCCTAGAGCACGATATTTGCATAGCAGAAATATAGGGTGAGTTTCTTTTAAGGCTTGATGAACTACATAGGCTGGGGTACTGTATCAATAATCGACATGGTGTGCTACGGGTAGGCAGAACCGAGTTGATGATGTCAACAAGGCAGGATTTGTCCTCGCCAATGAGTTGCCCAGTAGTCTGTTGTCAACCCACTGTGCTACCAGTTTCTAGTGAAATTGTCATCACAGGCAGATGTCAAGGAAAATTTGTCAGAAGTTTGGGTCTAATTGCGCCAGCAGAGAAATGTGGCATGCTGCCAGGCAGTGTAATTACAGCAAGGACTTTGGTCTCTTAAAATTCTGACAGTTTGCCAGTTGGAATGATTGATTTGTCCAGTGGTGCCGTTCGGGGCGGTGACAGGGGTTTGCAAGCAGGTCACACAGGTACTTCCAAATGTTCCAGAAGCTTTTAAAAGTAAAACAAATCGAATATCATCTACCAGAATTACTGGAGGAACTAATAGTAATAACAAGAGAAACCCCCAATCGGTGACAGGAGAACGTTGACTCTGAATTACTGCAGAGAAATAGGAATGCCTTCGCTTGTGGACCAAATGATTTTGAAAATACTAATGTAGCCTGTCACCATATTGATACAGGAGATTCCAGGCCCAGAAAGCAGCCACCAAGACGACTGCCAATAGTTTTGCATGAGGCAGTTGAGGGGATTTTGAAGGAAATGAAGGAGTAAGATGGGATAGAACCAACGGATAGTCCGCTGTCGTCCTCCAGTTTACTTGTTAAGAAGAAACATGACTCTCTGAGGTTTTGTGTGGATTATCGCCAACTTTATAATGTGCCAAGAGAGACTCTTATTCGCTCCCAAGGATAGACGACCACAAAACAGCCTCGCAGGTTCACAGTGGTTTTCTACTTTGGACATGAAAGTGGTGAACAGTCTATAACTGATACATGTAATTTGGTATGGTGAAATAGTTCATTATTTATGCTGGGTAGATATCGGAGGTTTTGGTCGGTGCTTGACAGTGAAGTCTTCAGCGTCGGTGAAGGTGAAATAAAGTGAATGTGTAGCGGCGGCGAGATGCAAGGGAGGAAAAACGGGAGTACCCCGATAAAACCCACCGGCCAAAAGCAACTTCCGCCACATTTCTCACATGTGAAAATCTGGGTCAACCCGCCGGAAATATAGATTGGTTCGGCTTGGTGGGAGAGTTGCATCGAGCACTGTAAATAGTAAACGATACGAAATTGTGAAAGACAAAGGCAAATAGATTTTTCTAGTTATGAAAATAGATACGGAAACTAAATCTCGCTCTTTATATTAATCAAGGCCTCAATTCTTCACGAACCTATCCACACCCGAACACTTGTAACAATATCATATTTTATCATCGTGATCCGAAAGTAACTTCTGAACTACTTCTACCATGGAGGTTTCACCCATTGGAGCTAACAGAAATGGAATTAACGGAATATATTAAACAGCTGTAAAATCAGCCGATAGTTATTTCCTCAAAATAATTATTTTTTGCACCAGATATTTCTCTAACGAACTTATATTTACAGACAAACGAAGATGACTTCAACACCTTATTTTGACTCACCTTCTGAATATTTGTTCATCCGTTTATCTGTTGTAGTCTTCAGACTTCTCGATTCCGCTGTTGTCTTATTTTTCACCACAAACATGGCTTTGCTAGTTGGGAACATGCTCTGAAAATTTTATAATATAATCATATTAATGACCATCAAAAATGTGTACTATTTGCAAAAAAAATATTTATATACAATTTAATTTAATATTATTCACCAACTTGTACAGATAATTGGTTGGTATACAGCCTCATAGAAAGAACATATCACTTCTGTTAATGTTCGATCCTTTTTATAACTTTGGAATTATGAGATAAGTTTAACATTTGACTGAATAACTATATTTAATGAAAATTGGTGCAGGAACATTGAATACATGGTAGTATTTTACTTCAATATTAAGATTATACGGAATTCGCCGTGTGATTTAGAAAATGAAATATATTTAAACGCTGGTAAGGATAAATAACACGACATACCTTTTTTTTTTTTCTCTGAAATGTTTTAAGTATGTTTGATGTCATATATCGAATTACAATTACTGTTGATGTAATTTAAGCGGCTGGCGTTTTCTTATCGAAATTAGTAGAAACATGAAAAAATATCTTAAAAATTATAAAAATAAAATATAATTTTGGGGAACACATTAAACTCACCTTCAAAATAATAGCTCATTAATAAAGTATTAGCAACAAATAGCGTCGATGTGCAATGCAACATGAAGTTTCTAGAGCAAAATAAGTTTCTCGGCGAGCAACTGTCGAGCATAGTTCGTCTGTAACACTCGCAGGGAAACCTGTTGCTCGTGAAAGTGTTGTTTAATCGACTTCCTGCGACGCTGCCTGGTTACTCGACCACCTGTGACTGGCTTAACCACTTTAAACTTGTTCGGTTATCACAGATAACTCTGAATTGTTGTGCCACTTTGACGAGTGGCCTATCTCTTCTTGCCCTGTACGATATAAATAATTATTCTGTAATGAAAACTGGTTTGGAATGAGGCATCCATATTCCTTTGCGAACAAGTTTACACGTTCAAGCCACGTGTGAACCATATTTTACATGAAAAAAAAAAATAATCCTCTTAAACTGTGTTGCAGGATGTTCGAAATACACGTTTTCCTAAGAAACCGTGCATCCAATGTGCTGATATGTGAAAAGAACACGCACTTCAGACGAGACCAGTCGAGTACTTTCAAGACGTCACGCACATTAGAATCACCATTTCAGAACACTCCAACATAGCTAAGAACAATTTTTTTAGAGCACTGTATTTCAAAATATACGCGTCAGATACATAAAAGCACTCGAGAGTCTTGATTTGAACCTTGCCACAGGCTTGCCACCAATAAAACAATAGGGTCGCTGCTGAAAGCCCCATAGGTACGCGCAGCACGACGAGAACACAGCACGCTTGTTCAGAGCCTTGCGCTTAGTGGCGATGGCTCTCTCGATGCGCGTAGCAGTGTAGCCCTTATTGCTCCCACACTTCTCTGCCTCAAACGCCGAAAAAGCTCCAGGTAGGCGGGCTTCTCAAGGAATGAAATTGTGTAAAGTTAATTTGCATAGACCATAAACATTATTTTTTGTGCATTTTTAGAAATAATGTTTACTTAAATATCTTATATGTGTAATCAACATGGGAAGCGCACTTTTTCCACCACGAGAAGAATGACATCGTTTCTTCCGTTTCAATGATAACTATTTCTAGTATCGAAAAACCAAAAGTAGATCTTGTAGTGGATGATAAAAACATTATGTCAACTACGACAAAGTAACAGGATCTCTTTTATTATAATAAATTATCTGGAAATAAGGATTACTTACATCCTGATTTTTTTCTGCTCGGGGTTGAGAATTTCGACTCAAATGCTTTAGCTAAAATTCTATCTTGGTTAAAAAAAAATTCACGGGGATTTTATAGATAATATAAATGCTGACTCAGACAAAAATGCGAGGGTGAGTTAAATGAAAACCTTAAATATTGGTTATATAGTTTTATAATTGCATTGTGCAATAAAGATGTTGCGTTGCTTGGGTAGTGCACGTATACATAGAGAATAAAAGCTAATGGCTTCTTCCAATTGACTACACTAGGTGCGCACTCAGTGCGCCCTGAAAATTAGAAAAGTGCAATTATCACGTGATTGCCAGAAGTGAGTGCTTGTTTGCCGGCCATATTTGCACTCAAACTTCCGCATTGATCCTGGAGACGGAGACAACGTGCGATGATGCCTGCGTTTATTCGCACATTGGTTGGGGGTTAGTTGTTTTTAGATGCTGTAAATGAACTTTAAAACTTTTTTTTTTTATGTGGTTCCAAATTTATTATTTAACAAATTTTTGAGATCATTTTTTAAAGAAGTATATATTTATATACTAACACGTTTACAGTACAGTTTTTTTCCATTACCATACTCATTTCATCGTCATTATACTTCTGCAGAATTATCTCATGTGAATCGTTTTCTACAACACAGTGCTTCGTGAAACGTATTTATACACAACAGTGTTTTGTGAGGATAGAAGTCAGTGCTTCGTGTTTATTTGCATCAAGTATAAGATTGAATGTTACCATACGGAAGAGGGCTTTTAAATGTTTATACATACGAAGAGTTTTTGTAATAAAGGTTCTCTGTGATTGTGAATTTTGCTAATATTTTATTTAAAAAATCCAGGAATCCTATTGCGTGAATATTTAATAATACAAAGGTTAAGTGTGTAATTTATTCTTTTTTTATTTAGTAAAAGTACAAGTAGTACCATACATGTTTTCACTTACATTTTTTCTTCACTCAATAACACACCCACAACATTATGATGTTTGACGTCCATTTTTCTTCTTAAACAGTACTCTTGTGTTAACTCTGTGTCATGTACTTCTGTGAAAATTAAGTTACATATAAACAGTACTCTCAAAGATTTAATTACCATAATGGTTTTTACGCTGAATACGAACCATTTGAATGGATTTATTATGCATTAATATTAATTACAGATATGTAGGGTTATCGTAACTAAATTCATGTAAAGCTTCGCTTCCCTATTGGGTACAGAACATTGGTTTTGAACAGGTATGTAGTTTACAAGAATACTGTTTTACTTATTCGTTAACATTACTACATGAATAGCATTTTCTGATATTAATTAGAGTATCTCTGCTACACGTAGATTTCACAATTTTCTTTTGTGGTTTACCCAGAACATATACTAGGTATTCTGAAATAAGTGCTTCGTTTACACAGTGGTATCTGTCTTCATACGATATGGTGCCAGAATCCCATTTAATATAGTGAAACTCGTATGTATGTTAGCGGTACAAGCTTTGTAATTCTGGTGACAGGTTAGTCCAAGGATTTGGCGGTTTAAATTTAAATAGTTTTGTGGAATTATCATTGTCTCAGTATGCCACAGAAACTTCCTTAGTGATAAATGATTGTGGTGCGTCATAAGGGTTTTCATCACCTTACTGCGAAAGAAGTATCCATCTTTACTTAACTGTAACATCACAGCAGAAATACCGTAAGTGATTTAAAAATGTTTTGTTGAACATTTTTAAAGCACTTGCGGTATTTCTGCTGTGATGTTACAGTTAAGTAAAGACGCATACTTCTTTCACAGTAAATTATATTGGTATACCATATACATAAGTTTTCAAACACATAGCAATATTTACAAATGTCATCACTTACAAAATTTCCGTTGGTGAGGATGAGGTGGCGGACACATTGTCAGGCACGTCGTAACCTTGTGTTAGATGGATTATTTCTTAGATTTTAGGTACCAAACATTTACTTCTTGCGTGTGGATGGTGCGAGGATATATCATGGTTCATGAGTCGTATTCCTAAAGGACAGTTCTCACATCATAAGTACGAAATAATATCGGGATCATCCCCTAGCTTTTTTGGCTGATAATTGTATACATATTTGATCTCGTGTAATGCAAAGTAAATTATAAAGTCTTTCGGGAGAAAAGCCAGTTCATTTACAATATTTAGAGTAAGAAGCGTTTTACTTTTGCCGTACGCTAATATTGCATAGTACATGGGAGACAATTTAGAATCGCAATCTTCACACTGCTGTGAAGATTGCGATTCTAAATGGTCTTTGATTCGTCGTTTGTTGGAGAGAACTGTTTGTAGGACACAATACCTTTTTGTTCCTCTTGAAAAAGGAGCATTCGTTAAAGTTGAGTGCACCCTTCATAGGGGTGGGACGGTCGTTTCTCTCTGTGGATCGATACTTCGTCCCAGCTGATGGCGTGTTTCTTCAACACTCAGACCGCGATCCTTAAGTGCTCCGTCCGGTTACTCGTCAACACTCGTCATCATTCACGACAATGCTAACGTTCACTATGACACGTTATAGTGAAATTATTCTATTTCTCTTATGAGTGACTGACTATTTCCAAAGCAGGCGACGTGTCACGGCCTGATGCAACTAGATTGAAAGTTAAAAATACACTAAGAATTTTTAAAATATATTTCCGCCTTATATATTAATGCTAAGCAATATGGCGGTATTCCCCCGCGATTTTTTCATTACTAGTGTTTTAGGCAACGGACTGGCACAGCGATCCATGCGGGGAGGAAGAAAGTTACATCCAGTGCTCGCCCAGAGTTTCAGGCACGCGGAGCTGCAGGTGAGCACTCTGCAGGCATGCGCCCGGCTCCCGAGACTTACCAACACACAATCCAAGATGGCGGACATATAAAACAAACATATTAGCGATTCACACCTCAGTTGGGTATTAGCAGTGGTTGGGATAGAATGCGTACTTCGGGTTTGTCATTACTGTGTAATTACTCTCGGTACATTTACTAATGTCGGTATATGTACTTATACATTATGCAATTATTTATTAAGCAATTATTAATTACCCCTTATTACAATTACACCTAATTACCCGCAACAGGACTCGAACCAAGGAGCACCCCACCACCCCTCACCCTTCTCACCGTACACACCCTCGTTAGTTGTTTTTTGGCAGACATTGGGTAAACATGTGTACTTAGTGTGTAACTATCATAAAATTAATCGTTATTACTCTCATTAAATTTTATGGTACATGTACTTATTCATTATTAAATTATTTATTATGCACTAACTACCCTCAACGGGAGTCGAACCAAAGACTAGCCGTCTCCTGGTCCAACCCTACAACATTCCCAGACTCCTCGAAAAATTTCAAATTTCCACAAATGTCGCTTGGGTGCCTTGTCTGCCAAAAGGGTACCCATACAAGCATAGGGCCAATCACAGCACACCTCCGAAGGGGTGGGGGAACCCGTCAGCCAACCACAACACACCTCCTAGAGTGAGGATGGTGATAGAGGGGGAAATCAGTTTCCCAGGTTAAAAGATGCCACCACTTTGTTACGTCTCTCCAACACCACTTTACAGGTTAATCAAATGGCAGAAAGTCTGCTAATAACTCCCGAGCACGGTAAAAGGTACACGCTCTTCCTACTGACGTATTGTGATCAGGAAGGTACACAAACCCGTCGAGAAGGCTCCGGTCGACCTTGGTGGACCACTAGCAGAGAGGATCGTTTCATTGTGCGACAGGTTGTAATCACTCCTCAGGCGTCGCTGCGTACTATCCAGGGACATGTCACGGCAGCTGAAGATACGCCTATGTCCACCAGTACTACATCCAGGTGGTTAGCAGAGCAGGATCTGTCGTCGCGGCGTTCTTTACCATGTCTACTGGTCTACCATTACGACCTGAGCATCGCCGAGCAAGTGCGATCTCCTTCTGGGAACGGGCAGCATGGCAACTTGCGAAATGGCAACGAGTCGTGTTCAGCGATGAATCGCGGTTCTCTATGGAACGCAGAATTCTAGTCTGGAGACTTCCTGTCCAGTGTCATGATCCACGCTGCATTACAGTGCAGCACACTACCTTAACAAGAGGCTTCATGGTGTGGGGTGCCATTTCCTAGTATCCCTGCGCCCTACTAGCAGTGATTGAAGGAACAACCATGGCATGGCGATACGCACAGGAAATTCTGTGACCATGTGCACTTCCCTTCCTGGCGAAGCTTGACAATACCATTTTCAGGCAGGATAATCCTCGGCTTCACACAGCACGGGCACCTCTTACCTGCTTTCGTAATGTCAACATGCTTACATTGCAGCAAGGTACCCATACCTCTCGTCCATCGAGAACTTTTAGGACCAGATTGGACGGCAACTACGGCCAGCGACAACTATGGCGTATTTGGAGGATCAGTTGCACCAGATGTGCCATTATCTTGCTAATGATAACATCCGATGTCTGAAGGCCTCCATGCCCGACCATATCGCAACCTCTCTCCATGCTACATGGTTCAACACTATACTAAGCAGGTACATCCTGCAGGTAATGTTCCTCTGCAATGCATGTTTGTTGTGATACAATATTTTGACAGCTTTATGTATATGTACTAACATGTCCTGTATCTGTACTCACGTGCGTGCCCCCTGCGATGGCACCTTCAGGGTGATCAATTTTTTTTTTTGCAAATGAGCGTACTTGCGGTCTACAACGGTAGGAAATACTAAATAAAATACACAATATTGTAATTAACTAGTTTCTATATAATTTTTGAAATTATACTTATTTTGGCGCGTTGAGGGTAAAAGTTTAGTGTGCAATGGAAGTTGCGCGCGTACAGTGTAACAAAATTCGACAGTGAATGTCGTAGGGGTATGACCCGACGCGCATGCGCGTATAGTTGCGCGCGCATGACAGTGAACGTGGTAGGGGTATGACCCAACGCGCATTCACGTATAGTTGCACGCGCACAAAATAACGAAATTCGACAATGAACGTGGTAGGGGTATGACCCAACGCGCATGCGTGTATCGTGTAGCTATATACAAACGCAAGGTACAATGCATTTAATTATGTTCTTCAATCAAAACTTTATTAATTGTATTTAATGGCTTTCTTCGGTCATTTTGACGTTTTCCTACTTACATAAATTATTTGCATAAGTAATAAAATTATTTTCTTTAGTCACGCCAAAAAGCATAACTTCTAATGCGTGTACATAAGTACACGCACCCATGTTTTTATTTTTATTTTTTAAATTTTAAATTGAAACTAAGTATATTAGTTAATTAATATTAGTTCTTATTTGTAATCATTAATTTTAAGATGTTAGTTTGATTCTATTATATTAGTTTTAATTAATATATACATGCGAAATTTTGCTTATTGATATTTGATATTTTTATTGCAGTATTTATTATTATGTATTAGGGTTATTTAGACTTGGATTTTCTTTGCGTTACTGTACATGTTTGTGCCAGCATACACGGTTATACAATAAATATGGACCTACTGGACATCGAAGAGAGGTTACTGTGGAATGTGGACTTCGAGGATATTATCAATTCCTTTACCCAAAGGATGGTTAGAAAGACTTTATATCCAAATAAAAGGTTAATTATATATATATATATATATATATATATATATATTACTGCTGTTAAAGGTTGTGCTTTGAAAAATAGTTAACTAAATATTTTTAAATAATGTTCTTGCTTTTAAATTACAGGATGAGTATGAAAGAATACCCCAACTTTGAAGGCCTATAATATCAAAACCAAACAACCTACAACCTTGATTGACCAATCAAATGAACCAAGGAACCGTGAAGTTTGTTTACCAGACATTCATAAATGTTCAATGTGACCACCACGAGCGGCCCGAACGACATATACGCGATAATCAAACTTGTTTCTCATTCTTGTCAGCATGTCTGGTGTTACGATTTGGATGGCGTCCGTAATTCTCGTTTTGAGATCGTCAATGTTAGCCGGCAATGGTGTACGAAACGCTTGATACTTTATGCACCCCCATAGAAAAAAATCGAACGTGGTAAGATCCGCAATTATTGGGGGCCAGTGATGGAGCGTGGTCACCAGCTGCTCCTCGACCAATCCAGCGTTGTGGCAACGTCTCGCTCTGGTATCCGCGAACAGCTAGGTGCCAATGGGGTGACCCACCATAAAGGAAACATCACATTGAACATTTATGGATGTCTAGTAAACAAACTTCGTGGTTCCTTGGTTCATTTAATTGGTCAATCAAGGTTGTAGGTTGTTTGGTTTTGATATTATAGACCTTCAAAGTTGATGTATTCTTTTATACTCATTCTGTATACTGCCTATGCATTTTCATTGCATTAATATGTTATATACTAATTAAAAATGTTATGAAGTGATAGTAGAATGATTTGGTGGATTATGGCATATTGTATTATAATTGGGGAAAATTCGGGGACCTTGAACTCGAAATATTCAAAAAAAAAAAAATATATATATATATATATATATAATAAAATTTAAAAAATGTGGTATTAAAACTTATTATAGATGTATATGCAAGAGGTCCGGAGTTCTATTATGGGTGGAGCGATTAAGCTCCCGACACGACCGACCCTCGCCAGGTCGGCTGGAATCATTTCGTCAGCCATGTTGGATGTCGGTGACCTTGACATTTGACCTTGACTCCAGTAACTTTGACATTCAAAAATGCAAAAAATTCAAAATAGGTTTTTTATGTGTAAAATCTCATTATAAATTTATAAAAAATTAAAAATGTACTTTAAAAACTTACAAAAATGTATTTTAAAAAAACATTTATTTTAAAAATCTACATTTCCAGGCATCCCTTTAACACCATGTCCAGTATACGACTGACTCCCCCTCCAATCAATCAAACTGTATTAACATTCTGCCCTCCTACCCTCACACCCTGACTCACAATCATTAAAATCGAGAAAACACTAAAAAATAAAAATAAATCCTAAAAACAAGGAAAAAAATACATTGATGATTCCCACCACCAGGTTAGTTGTTGTTGACCTTGGCATTGACCCCAATGACATTGAACTCGAAATATCGAGAAAAAAAATCACTTTCCATACAATTGTCCATTACTAGCTGGTCACAACAAGGGGCCATACCGACGAACCATACTAGCCAACGACGACTGACTGCGCCCATTACTGACTCCACCCAACACTGATTACACCCAAGTCTGACTCCACCCAAGACTGGTTCCTGACAAGACTGCCTGAGCCCAAAACTAGCTCCTGATGAAACCAGTTCCTTGAAAACTGGCTATTCCAACTGACAAGACCAACCAGCTATGCCGCCCACATATGCAAACAATGATGGACAATCTCGAAAAAGGTCTCCTGATAAGAGTCTTGTAGCTAACCTCTTCTCACAAAATCTTCGCAAAATATTCGCAAAACATTTCTACCAGAGCTGACCATACCAAAGGTTAATACTAACTTACAAAGCCGACTTACCAGGCCAACCTACTACTTGCAGAACATTCCTCAAAAATATTCGCCTCATTTCATTCGTTCGCCATATAGAAATCATCAATATTAAACGACCCGAGTAAGGCATAATAATTCAGATCAAACCATAGCCCTCCTCCTGCACATGCTCACATACATTTGATCTAAAATTGACATTAGCAATATTTTTTTACACCACTGAATTAAAAAGTCTTTCAGATAAGCAGAAGGGACTGTAAACACGCATTATTATGTATGCATAAATCTAATTTGTTTACTTATTAAACACATTCTGTCTAATTACTTTGTAGATTCGGTCTATTTATTTCTCAGATGTTTACAGATAATGGATGGTAGCCAACAGTCTCATATGTTATAACACAGATAATTTAGTTCATGGATGATTGAAGATATTTCAACAACGCATGTGAGATCCACACATTTTTGCAGGTCAATCAAGTATCAGAGTCTATCATCAAGTTAATTAGGGTCTTCGGGAAATATGTACAGAGCATTCTTAATGACTTCTGCCTTATTCACACCACTTGTCGAAGGAAACTCTTCGGCGAAATATGTTGGAATATCGAGAGAATCATCGTCCTTCTCATCAGATACTTCATCATCACTGTCATCATATTTATTATCATCAATGCTGTCTTCGTGATTGTCTTTACCTCCTGTTTCGTCCTCAAAATTAAGTTTACTTTTCTTTGTAGGTGTCGCATGGTCATCAATGGTATGAGAGGTAGGATGCCGTCCTACATCAAATGCCCCTCTCCTGCTGAGACAGTTTGTGGGCCACGCATCTTCAGGTGCCGTAAGAGCAGACAGTGGTCCCAATATGTTGGGGACCACTGCAGCTGCTGCTAGTGTTGATGCAGCTGCTGCTAGTGTTGATGCAGCCGCTGCTGGTATTGATGTGGGTTGCCTTTAGAGGTGTGGGACACGGTGGCGTCACTGTAAGTCAGGCGGTGCTGGCTGACATTACCAGTGTGAGTAGCGGGAAGAGGCGACCTGGCCGGCTCTATGCCCTTTCTGCTAACTTCACTACTCCTGCTGTTGCTGCTGTTCCACCGATACCACTGCCGCCAGTAGCGACCCGGGCTGGCAGTGACCAAGGGGAGTTTACCACCTAGTGGTGACCATTCGGCTGGCGGCAGCACTCCTGCTGTGGCGCTGCCCCGGTGCATCACCCCCTCATCAGCAGTGGACGCCTCCGGAACCCATCCTGGAACCATCGACAGTGCGGCAGGAGGTCCCGAGGGTCACCTGTAATGGGTGAGTTGAGAGGGTTAGGGGCCCCCATCTAGGTGGGCGCCACGATGCCATGCATCGTTACATGGGCAGACCATGTTGCTGCTCCCTCTTGCTGGTTGAGCACATGTGGTGGCATTGGTGCAGAAACTGTGACACTGTGTGGTGCCGCAGAGTCTGTGATGTTGGGGATCCCACCTCAACGATCCCTGAAGGGTGCCTGGATGCCGGACGTCGTCGGGCTTGCGAGCCCTTGTAGATGCTCCTCCGAGGGCGATGCTGATGCACCTTCCTCCTGCATGGGGCACCTCGACACCTGGAGTGGCATCGTTGTCGATCTCACCTGGTGTTAGGCACAAGTTATCCCGGTGCACCTTGACAATCTTTCTGCAAAACCGGGCCAGGTAGATGGTGAGTCTGATGACTCGTACAATCACGTGTGGCCTGCTCCAATTCGCTGCAAAGTCCACAAAGATGTCTCTGCAGGCTGCAGACTTAAGGTGCTCATGTAATTAGACGGGCTGACCGAGTCGTAGTCGAGGCAATGATCGCATGATGGTCAGCAGCCAGCATGCGATGTAACCCCGCTGGTGAGTGCGTACCTCTTGGCATTCCCTCTCACACTATTTAAGTCGAGAGTCACTGCTGACTGGTGGGTCACCATTCTCTTCTGCCCATGGGCAGTCAAACTCACCAGGCAGGGTGAGATTGTGGCCCAGTAGGATCACGGCAGGTGACTTGTAGGTGGCGGCATTTACACACCGATGGAGGGTGAAGAGGGTGGTGGGCAGATGGTTGGCCCAGGTGGTGTACTGGTCACCCACATGGAGTCACAGTTTGCTTGAGCTCCTAGTTACTGCACTCCATGGGGTTGGCATGAGGGTGGTAGTTTGCCATCTTCTGGTGTCGCACTTCCCAATGGGTACACAAATCGCACCACTTCCTGCCAGTCAATTGCATTCCATTATCGATAAGCAGGTCCTGTGGATACTCCCACCTGGGGAAGAAGTCTGTCTGCAGGGCCTTGGCAAAACTTGTGGCTCGTGCGCTACTGACAGGATACACCTCGCCCCACCTGGAGAAGTTGTCGGTGACCACCACGATGAATCCCTTCCCCTCTGAGAAAATGTGGTAGGGCCCCATTAGGTCGAGGGACACCGTCTCGAAGGGCTTAGTGGCAGTCGGGGCTGTTGTTGTTGTACCCCATCAACTCGCCATGCTTTAAATTGGTTACACTTAACACACTGTTGCACTTACTTATCTGCATGCATGCTTGGTTAGTCTGGGCCAAAAGAAATGTTCACACACATTGCGAATTGTCTGCTCCATCCCCGGGTGTCCTGCCACATTGCTGTCGCGACATAATGGTTACTAGGTGAACACATTTCTAAACTGCCATCTATTATGCACCAACACTCGACAGCTTGCTGGAAGCAACTGTCTTTCTGCTTGCGGGTGAGTGCGCACTCTAGATGCGCTCGCACATCACAGTATAGGTGACATACAGCGAGGTCATTGTTGGTGGCGTTTATTTAGTGAAGGCTTACCTCAACAAGTATTTCCCGCATTGCTGGGGGTAAAATCTCCCCCCACTCTGCGTCGTCTTGCACCACGATGTCCGCGCATAGTGATCTGGACAGTCCATCTGCTAGTTGATTTTCGCTGCCCAGGACATACTCCACAACAAAGTCGTGAGCTTGAAGAAGCAATGCCCACTGGGACAGCTTGCTGCGTACCTCACAGCTACGACCCAACAGCCTATGGACTGCAGAGGGTAGAGAGGGGGGCCTCTCCTAACTTGCATGTGGGGATGAGGAATGATGCTGTGGCTGAGTTCTCTGCAGAACAGAGGCGGGGGACGGAGGTGACGGGGAGATTGAAGGCAGAGAGCTCCTCAACAATCTTCTCTGTGGTGGTGGTGGTGAGAGGCAGACATTTGATGACCACACTGTCCTGCTTCTCGTCAGGCCAGCGGGAGGTGTAGGGTGAAAAGTTGAATTTTTGGAGGTGATTGAAAAGAAATTCGTGTTCTCGGGGGTTTGATGTATAGAATGACATCCTATCCTGTATGGATGAAATGTGAATTGGGCCAGTGAGTAATGATGCGAGCTGTTTGGCAGAGAGAAATGGCATTTGTTCAATGCAAACGATGCAGGCAATGGGTGGCATTTGTTGGCTTGCCAGTGCAGATGGGGGTGCTGGAAGTTGAGTGGGGGTGAGTGGTGGGTGAAAAGTGGTGGGTGCAGAAGGTGAGGTTTGAGAAGCATGTGCTGATGTGGCTGTGGGTCAGGATGTTGTGACTTCGCGCATGCGGTGGTCCTTAGAAGAGGCAGGTGATGGTGAACGTGAGCGAGTGGATGTGGGCGAATCGGCGATATCATTGATGGAGTCGACGGATGAAAACCTGTTGGAGAGTGGCAGAGTTTGATGGTCGGAAGAGCGTGCGGCGGATGACTTCTGGCGTTTTGCGGAACTTTTCGGCACCACGAACCCATCCGGGTCCATGGGTGACGTTGCAGATGACCCTGGATGTGTATGGGGTGAGGGGGGTGAAGTTGGACGATGATTTCTGGGTAGAGTGATGTGGCATGGTTTCATCTCCTCCGATTTCTAGGTCGAGGGGGTGAGGCGGGGATGGTGAGTTTGCATCTCCCACGATTTCTCTGAAGAATGGGTGGTGGCGGGGGAAAATAGGATTTTCTCAATTGTGAGCGGGTTTGAGGCAGGAAACGGGTGCGTGGCAGTTCAGTGGTTGGAGTGAGAAGTGGGGCAGTGAGAGGGGGGTTAGTTGTTCCATATTGGGCAATGATGAGGAGAGGTGAGAGGTGGGGCCGAGATCTCTTGAGACATCCTGGGCGATGACGGAGGTGGTGTTGGTGTTGGGGTGGATGGCAGGAAAGTTGAGCTCCAGTGGCATAGTGCGGTAGTGAAGGTGAGTCTAGTGATCGGCAGCGACAGAAACTGGTAGGAAGTATGAGAGGGGTCCGGAAGAAGGATTTGAGGTGTTTGCTGTGGTGGTGGTGAAAATGGTGGTTGTGGCTGTTTCTGCAGACACCGTGGCAAGATAATGCGGAAGAAGTGGGTTGATGGCTGAAGTTGAGGCTATTGGTCGAAGCGAGAGGAATATCGGGTGCGGAGTTGATGTTTCAGATGGGCATGATGAGGACGGTGATGATGAGGATGATGATGATGAGGACGGTACCATTGTTCCAGTGGGCCTTGTTCCAGTGGGTGCAGTGTCGGGGAGGATTAGGGGCTCCCCCTAGGGGCTCCCCCCTGCACCACACACCGCCCCAAAGGAGATGATTGGTGGTGCCGAGGCGCTTGGCTGGCTCACTTCTGGCGTGGGCCTCTGGGCGCGACATCTGCCCTGTTGCTGGTCTTGGAGAGCTGATGGAAGAGCGGTGTTAGTTACAGGGTGGCTGTCGGCCGAAGGCCTCTACCCCTCTTTGCCTCTGCCCTGGCTCGGTGTCATTGGGTGGGAGTAAATTCCAGACTGCCCCCTCACTGTTACCAATAGGCTGCAAGAAGGTTGCCTCTCTCCTAGGTGTAACATGTAGGACTATTTAATATACTTAACTGCAGTCTGGTGGCGCCTTGGTGAACTAGATGATGCTCCGCACCCAGTCTCGGCGTCTCGGTCTCTGGAGCCTATGATGAGATGTAAAAAAAAATGGTAAAAGGTTTAAAATCTTTCTCGGACCTATCAGCCAATAAGAACAGACATAGGAACGTTATGATATAGCAGTTGATAGGGCGCAAGGTTCCGAGTAGTGGGGTGCCTCGACTACTCAGGTAATGAGTTCGAATCCCCTGCCCATGTCATTTTTTTTATTAGTAATATTTATTTTTGTGGCACAATAATTGTACTTAATTTATTTCACACTGCAGTATTTATTTAAAGTAGCGAAATAAGTACAAGAAAAAATTTTCACACAAATATTAACAAAATTTGTTTTGCCACAACACAAAAGTTGTTTTGCCACAACACAAGATTTATTTTACCGCAACATAAAAACCACCTTAATATAGCCAGTAGAGTAAGGGGGTAATGCCACAAAAGTAGTTAATGTTACAGAAACATTAATAGTTTAATATTATTAACAGAGACATTAGTTACTAATGGCTCACAGATAAAAAAAATGTATATGTAGTAACATTAATACTGATGCCACAACATTAGACTTTTTTTTCTTTGTAGCGTTGTCTACTTCAATTAATTTCATGTGTCGTTTTCTTAACTCTAAGTGTTGAAGAGTTAAAAAGTTTTTGCTGTTTACTTTACCGTCTGCCAAAATTCATTTGTTGTTTCTGAAACTCATGTTATGACTATGGTTGCTTCAATGACGTGCACCAATTTACGCGACTTGTTTTGGATCACTAAGATGCGTTGCAGCATTGTATACGATCTTCTGTGCTTGTTCCCACAGCATGGTGTAGAAATAAGCGTATTTTTCCAGTAGAGATCTATCGTTAAAACGTTCTTTTTTATCTCACGAAATCGTTTTCTATGCCCACTCCCATTAAGGAGCGAAGGAGGCCTTGGTGGCCGAGTTTTTATTTGGGACGTATTACAAATGTTCCTAATGACACCATATACTGTTATTGATTATGATATATTAATAACATTAGACTTTTATTTCTCCCATTAAACCTTTACATACCGATCGATGTAGGTAAAGTGGTATCGCCTCTACGCGCAAGCCCCCGAACAAGTGCGCAGAGATTTCGTCGTGATAATAGAACTTCAAGAATTTCAGCAGTGAGACTCTAATTTTATTGTACGCGACTATGTAGTAAAGTTCAATGCATACATATGTCGTAGCTCTCCATGTATCCGGTTCGTATATTTTAGAAACAACAGTCTGAAAATGCAGTTTTTAGCTATTTTGGAGGACATGAAAATAATTATTCCAATGTGCATGATGTCTTGAAACTACCATTAAGCCATCGTCTGGAATGTGCTTTCTTTTAATATTTGAGTAAAAAAACATTTTTCAAACAAGGTGCAACACATTTCAAGCACCAGGTAGACGACCGCCTCATAATCATGCTACAGTATTATTAAGTTCCAATTTATAAAGTTGTTTTAAAAATGTTGTAGTCCAAAAAATTTAGCTTATTAGTCAATTTTACTCTAATTATTAATTTTTAAGTAACCCTAGAAATTTAACGAGATATTACATCATTCCTGCCTAATAAAATTTAAGAGGCATTATTGTTAATAAAAAAATAAACCTGTGTGTCGTATGGTTGTATAACTACCACTTTTTTTGTAGTCATGTTGATAGATAGGAAAATGTTTATAACTTTCCATAGTAGTTTACTCGTAGTCAACAATGTCTTGTGGCGCTCGCTTCATCCCGAAAGTATTTCTTAAAATATGTTTGACAATGAAGTAAAAGAATAAACCGTATGCAACTGTTATTTACTTTAAGAGATGTCCGACAGTTATAGTAAACGCGAAATTTCCGTACGTAAGTATGATTCGAGGGTCCACAGGGTATATCATAATTCCAGTGGGGATCCTTATAGCCCCAAGGGGGGTTCCCAAACACACGCCCCCTGCGACTTTTATGCCCGTGCTTCACAGTGTTCTACCGGACTTAATACACGATGTAGTTGCCATGGAGGGTAAGTCGTAATGTGTATCTCGGGCTGCCCAACAACTGTGCCGGACCGATCCCCGCAGGGCTGCGAGGTTCTAAGTGACTAATCCCCTCCTCTACCTGAAGTGCTCGTCACGTAACTGCCTGCTAACACTGGGGTCTGCTATGCGCAAATTTTTTTTTTTCTAGTTCCACTATACCTATTGTCATGGTACCAATCTTTTGCCCACCACATTGCCGGCCAGCGACATAATGGCGACAACGCAAAATTACTAGTTTTAATCAGATTTTTTTTATTTTTGCAATTATTTTGCCGATGATGTCCTTTATTAAATATTTTATTAGTAAGACGTCTTTGCTGTGTTGTACTTTCCGTAGCATTTTGGCATGTTTTGTAGTACTTACTAAGTGTTTTTTGTGATAATTCTTGTTGAAGAACTGCATGATTCAGCCTTCTTACTGGAATATTCTGCAGCATGTTAGTAATAAGAAGGCGTTTATTTAACTCACAAGGAGGTAACTCAGTGTTAAACAAGTAGCCCAATTTTCAATATATCTCAGTACATATAGTACATAAATAAGTTGGTAATATAAGTGTGGTGACACCATGCGGCAGTCATAGAAAGTACTAACTACACCATTATAAACCATGACACTATTATGAGGCACTACTACAATACAACAACCACTATAAAAACTATGTGCATTATTTTCATTACATGGGAGGTATTAATGTGAGTTTGCTGTTAAGTTGAAGATCCCTTAAATATAGAACAATGTTCGGGGAATTATAATTCAATTATATTTCGTTTCCGATATTTTGCAAAAACATAATTAAAATCTCGGTCTTCGAGGATTTACATCGCTGTTAACTTTACATTGAGGCTAAATGTGTCCTCTATATTTCCCTTGATTTTGCATAATGAATCAATTCACGAAGTTTGTCGGTCAAATTCTGCCTTATTCTGTGTATGAATGGGTGTGTGTATGTATACATACACACACATATAAAGTATAAAGTTAACATTTTTAGAATATTTTCTTTTATCATGCTATTTTTCCACTTATTTACTTAAAAATGCCTAGTTAATGTCACAGTTATACGGAGTAATCCATTAAACAGGTTTTAAAATTTTATAATATTTTCTGTGGAAACTGAAGTCAAGGTTGTGTCTTCGGAGTGCCAGTTGTCTACAATGACGAATTGCAAAGGCGGCGTTACAGTTGTGTTCAGGTCTATGCTTGTCCGTTGAAATAGCTTTTTATCTTCGTGGGGTAGGAACCCCAGCGATAAATTCACTTGATCTCTCTGAGCATCACGGCGCGCCAGCTGGAACTGTCTGTCAGTCGTACGAGCTATGAAGTCGAGCTCCCTGAACAGGTCGAGAACTGGTGGCAGTTGGCATTCGCGGATAAGGCTGTACAGAACTTTCTCTTCTTCCGACTCCTTGCCAGCCTTCCTAGAGAGCAAATCCATTTGAGCTTTCTGAATTGCAATAGCCCAGTTTCGGTAATTGCGGCAGAGAGATGTTAAAGCATCGGCATCTATATTGACTGGCTCTATACCAGTGTTTCTAAGATCCTGGACTACCTCCGACCAGACTTCTCCCAGTTTGAGGGCTAAAAAATTCTCCATCAACAACATTGTCACCTGTCCTTCACAATCTATTTCTCCAAAGTTATTAGTTTCTTCAAACTTTTCCTCAAATCTTTTAATAAGCTGCACCATGGCATATGCTTTAGGGCGAATGCTGCAAAAAAGGTCAGAAATGGCAGGAGAAGTGAACAACTCCTTCAAATTGTCAAGAATGTAGCGATGTTGTTCGCGACCAATCAGCGCTAATGATATATCTTTAATACAACCTCTCCCAGTTCTTTTCATGCCATTGCGATATTCCTCTTCTCGCCAAATATCGATGAGCATCTTCATGAATGATACACTTCTGCACTTTCTGTGTCTCCAGGACCTCAGGTCGGGGATGCAGTTCATTTCCTCAGTCATATCAACTATGATGCCTAAACATATGCTCTTTATAGGGAACACGGAGTTCGCCATAAAATCCAACAGTAAAGATATTCCGCCCTTTTTTATAAAGGTAATTTGGTTGCGGGAACACTGGGCAGTATTTTCCCAGAGTAAACCAGCAAGAGCAACAAGCATTCTTCTGTCCTCGAGTGAATCGTTTGGTGATGGACGTAAAGATCGCGATAGTCCTAGGAAAACTATGTCTATGATTCTTGACCCATGTAATTCCTGAATGCGGCAAATATTTCTCGATAGCACTTCCAAGGCGTAATATATCAATGTGAGTATTCTTTGCATGATTATTGTGAAATATGGTTTTATTAGAATATATTCACACAAATTGATAAGGGCATTTATTTCATCTTGGCCTTTAAAATTATCTGCTAAACGTTGATCAACAATAAAAACCACGGTTTGCATGCACAAATACAACAGTTTAGGATCGTATGGTTCTTCTATATATTTGATTAGGAAAAACAACAGACTGTCTGAGCACTGATTATTTAAAAATTCTTCCGGCAATTTGCATGCGAGAACGCAGAGAGTCAAAAACGAATGCGAAATTTGCTCCCAGGACTGCAAATGATTCCACTTGATGGCAATATTGCACTTAGGATTCAATGTGTGTAAAACACCTCGTACAACATGGTTGCTTTTCAACAGTTCTTTTGATGCTGGTAAGTGAGCACACAAACATATACATGTTAATAGCAGTCTCTTAAATTGAAAGTTTTCACTTGTTGGTAAGAAGAGTGATTTGTTAGTGGACCAGACACTATCGATTCCTGTTTCTGTTGCTATGAACAGAGTAATGACAATGTAGGCAAGTCCAGACTCGACAAACGGCAAAGAAGGAAATGTGCTCAACAAAAGAAGAATAATAGCTACAACATCATTTCTTAATGATCCCTTCTCGTTTTCTAACTCAGGGTATAGAATATTCTTAAGAACTTCCAATGATTCTCGAGATGGTGGTATAAGGAAAGTCTGTGGCTTGTTTAAGGGCCACATCATACCCCAGAGGACATTGATAATCATAGTTCTATGTTTTTCAGAGTCCATTCGCAAGAGTAGGGCATTTACAGCTCCTGCTTCTACCATCTTGCAACAACAATCCACTGGTAATGACGATATGAAAAGAGTGAAATCTAGCAGGCAAGTTAATATGTCTGTTTCCACTATTTCCAGCATCTCTGCGACTACCTGTGGCAAGCAGCTCTCTTGCAAAGCCAGCTGGCAATAGCTCGGTTTGACTGAATCTGGATGAAGTGGTTGTTTGTGTGCCAACAAACAAATTAATGAAGACAATAAACATTTTTTAATCTCTTCATCTTTGACTGTAACAAACATGCTACCAAGAACAGCAAAATAGTCCGCCATTATATTAGTTACAAGTAACTCTTCTGATGATTTACGTAGCAATGGAAGTTGAGAGCATAATTTCAATAACTCCAGTATGCATTCCTTGTACTTATCTACTTCATTCAGCCTTTCTGATAAAAATTCTAGCACAGATGCCATGTGGGGGATATCGGTCACATAAACACCACGAGTAGATACTTGGTTATAGCTATGCAATAGACTCATATGTCTACTTACCATTTTGGAAGCAACTTCATCATTTATAAGCTCAGACAATTTATGTATTAAATAACTGGGGTTATTTAAATTGCAGTCATCTCTAGAATATGAATCGCCCCAGTGAGGTGACTCACACATTGCAGTTTGTATTATTTTTCATATAAAACCGTTTCAGATGCAAGAATGCTTCCTCTTTTTAAATTTTAAACTGGCCATAGATATATTCACAACAAAAAGTTTGCTAAGAGGATGATTAGAAAAGTAAGGAAACAAGAGATATCTCATGAGTGTCATACTCCTCACTTTGTTCGCATTTTTTGCCAGGCTCCTGTAGAAGACAATAGCTTTGTCACACAACCGTTATAATGCGCATATATTGCGTCAGACCCACATAATATCAGTTGTAAGAGGGCTGCACTCACAGAAACATCAAACATGAAAGTGCACAGTACATATGATCAGGTCTTTGCATCTAAAGAGCATTTCGCGGGCCGAAATTCATTGTCAGCTTGTAGAGGTGTGCGGTTCTAATTCCTGGTAAAAAAAAACAGATGGGGGTTTTTTTTGCACTGAGTTCGATAATGTTGGGGCAGATGAGCAACGTTTTAATAGATCAAGCATGTCCACCATAGATACCAATGTGCCACATATTGAAGATCTGATTCAGAACGATTGTCGCATTCGACTTCGCAATATTGCTAAGGAACTCAACATCTCAGTAAGCAATGCACACAATATTGTTCATGACCAACTGGGCTACTGAAAGACATGTTCATACTAGGTGCCAAGGCAACTCACAGAAGGTCACAAAGCCGCCACTAGTAAGGATTTGTTTTTCATGCATTTGACGTGGTTTCCTGCGGTTAGGGAGTGCAATTCCTGCACTATTGGTCTGCTGTGTCACACCGGACTTCAGACTGTGTATAACTCCGCCACCATGCATCAGTGCGCGCCATGTGTAGCATGGGACAGCTAATTTGAGTCATTCATGAACAAATATTTTCTTTTACATTCACGAGAGAAAGAGGTTCCATGTCTCACCTACAAACTTATATTAATGGAACCATCATAATAAAATCAAATCGTGTGTCCAAAAGTGGTGCAATAAAGTGCAATTAAAGAAAATGATGAAACTGCGTTCCCCAGTATCAAATCAAAAAAAGGAAGGTGATACATATATACAGGAGATAAGAAGACACATTTTATATTGCAATTACAAATTATAAATGTGGCTATGTACACAATTTGTTTAGGTTTTTTTTCCTGTGTTCAGATTCTATGAGTAAGTTTTAAAATACGATTTCAGTAAACAAATATATATCTAGTAATTTCATAATGAACATCCAAACACATTTTGTTGAATGTCACAAAGCCAAACTTGCGGTTTCGTTATTTTGCCAATTTTATGAAATTTGATGCAAACTGCATCCTTCCTCCTTAGCCCATTTGTCCCGCTACCCACATGCAGCTTCAGCGTGCCCTCTACTAGGGACTCACCGTTCCCCAAACAAGCGGCCGGCCGACTCTAAGTCTTGGCATCTTGTCGCGGCGTGTTGGAGTACATCACATTGGCATGGGAGTCTCTTCACTAACTTTTGGAAGTTAATGCCAGTAACTCGCACATGCTGAATCTCTCAACTATACCATCGTGAATTTGGTATTCACTACACACTGTTAAGGAATTTCCACCAATCACAAGGTATGTGTTAGTATATTTGGCAACACAGCATTATGCTTCTTAATATCGCTGTTGTCTGCATGAACAACAGAAAATAACAATATAGCGTGATTATCAAATAAGCAGTGCATTGAAAACTTGAAATAAAATGTCATTCATTCTCTTCTCGAAACATATAGTGTTCCAAAATGTTTTGTATCGTCTTGGGCTATGTAAAAAAATTCGCGCACGCCTTAAACATACTGTCAGTTTACAAGTACAGCATATCCTAGAAAATTTCTTGTACAGTGGATCTTAACACTTTCTCAGACGATAAAATTTAATATATTAGTTTATCAATCATCATTTTATTTATCAATTTGTAAAGAGATACTGTGAGCATTTAACCATGCGCTTGTGCATGCACCAAGTGTAAGAGTTTGTACACCTTCAATCGCTAAAGCGTGTACCACCATGCATTCGCTCCTGTAACCCGTTGTGACTCGTGCTGCGCGAACGGAGAATATCGCCAAAGTGAATCAAATCTAAACCCTTCTGTAATCATTCTAATTTTCACCAGAACACAGCTCAAATGGGGATACCTACAACAAAGTGTCCGTCATATAAAAAATTAATGCCTGTAAAAACTAACATCGGACATTCGTCGTTTCACAAGGTATTAGCTTCGTTTCCTTCAACCACCAACAGTGTAGTGTAGCCACACCAGATTTCGATTCAGGTGTAAGTTCTCTTGAAATAAACGAAGCTGTAGTTCTCATCCTTGTAGAGATTTAGTGTCATGTTTGAAAATTAGTACTTATGTTGGTATGAGTTCTGTTAATGAAACATTTGCTAGTGCGAGTGAATGTTTACTCCATTTTTATTTAACGTACGTTATATTTGCATCATAGCTTTTCATTCCAATTTCGAAATAGACAATAACAAAATTATATCACTTCCTTGCTATTTCGCACGTACACATGCACCTAGAGAAATACTTGAACTGGTCGAAATTCGTAATTCAATTCGAGAGATGTGTTTCTCAGCAAACAAGCAAATTTTGCTTAAAAGTATTTCCATTTGCTAACAATTCGCTGCGCATATCTTACATGACCCTGCGGCAATTCTGGAGTGTTCAGGTTATATTTCGTACTACGATGTGGAAATATCTCGAAGTTCACTATTGTCACTTACAGTTAATTGAAATGAACGTATATTCGTTAATACCATTTAAAAGTGTTCTTCCACTGTTATCGTGAAGAAATAAAACCACCTTCATCTTACACTGGACAAACTATTCAGCAGACACTTACAAATTTAGCGCGCATTTTATTACACTACATACACTACATCGCACCAGGTGTAAATTTCACTGCACCAAATTACACCAATGTAGCTACAGAAATGAATGAAATCATTGTTTCCATCTTAGCTGGCTTTCCGCTCAATTTGGCGGAATTAATAAACATTTAGCAATGAAATATTCCTTTTAGCAGACAGTGTAATTTTTAGCGGAATAAATTACGGTTTCAGAAATAATATTTTTACATGTGAAAGTTCGAAATCTGTTTTGAATATGTCACTGTAATTCAGTTCAAAAAATTAAAAAATGCAGCTTTTTTTAAAGTTTTTATTTTGAAATATTTATATTTTTACGTTTTTAAAAAATAGGTATGTTGATCTGAGAAGTCCAATCATATTTATATTCCGGGATTCTTGTCAGACTGTTAAAACAAATTTCAGCATCTTAGAGACACACTTATTTCTTTAACAATTAGAAAGGTTTAAGATGCCTAATTATATAATTTAAGTTTCAGTATTTTTTTATGCTCAGTATTGTTGCGAGTTAAACAGCTGTTCTAGTTTCTTTGGATACAGTGTTGAAACTTACCTGAAGGATAACAGCTTAAATGTAAACTGCTGATCCACCAAACATATTGACAAACATTTTAAAAGTAATCTTAATTTTTTTTTTTGCTGACTAATATATGATATCTAAATATAATAATGCTGTTTTTAATGGAATAGATGCAACTGCAGAAATGCTATGTTATTTTTAGTTAATATTATAGTGAAACTATATTCAAGACAGTGTTATGTTCTTATTTAAGCATAATCTGCAGTGGTTAAATTTTATGTTAATGCTGTGCTTTGAGGTAACTACTTCTCTCAGTTATACACATAATTCCTTCTACACAAAATACTTTAGAGGTAACTAGTATCCTAGGTAACATTTTTGTCTCAAACACTTGTCAAGTACAAAACATCTGGAAAGCTATTTTGTACATCTATATTTTATTATGGGAAGTAATACTTTTACAGCATTGAATTTCATTCATCCAAAGGTAACAACATGGTGCACCCATAAAAGCTCAGTTATATCAGTATCACTGTATTTCCAACATTGGGGTATGGTTTTTATGTTTTCATCTTTTGAGAATACACTACATGGTTTTTTAGAAACAAGCCCTAAATAATGTTCACTTGCTTTCAATTATGTTTTCAAGACAGGAAGTACAGCTGATACAGAGTTGAAATGTGTACAGCTGATTGTGCTTGAGATCAAATAAAAACTTAATATTATAGGGTTAACTGTTTGCAATAGTTCTATATTTTGTTGAGGTTGTGGGTCATTAAATTTTTCATAAATATTGTAATCTTTGTATATGTTATTGTTATGTTATTGATGGTCCACTGTGCTAAATGCTTGTTGTTTTAACAGTTTTGAAAGTCAAAACATCAAAGTTGCATGTATTAATAATTAGCATTGAATGTTAATAAAACAATTTATGAGATTTATAATTTATTTGTTTTAGTGCTGCGTTTAATTTCCCTACCCTGTTCTATAATCTAGTGGAAGGTATTTAATTTTTAAGTAATGAAATATTGACTACATCAGTGTGCTGGTACACAAAAATGTTTTCTTTATCTGTACCATATTTTGTATTAATGATTCTGTCGTTGGAAGGATGAAGATTGCGGTACTGAAGACAGTGATGATTTTTTTTCTTCTTGATACCAACTTTTTCTGCTTAAGAGTGCCCACAGGAAATGGGTAAATAACTGATGGACTTCACCTAAAGCCTATAAATGAGAAAAACATACATAAATAGATTCTCTGTTTAGTTCGGAATGGTATACCTTTACATGAACTGCACCAACAGCACATTTTGCCACTTGGTTCTTAGAAACTAATTAGCAGCAGTGTTTCCCGCAAAGCTTAGTAGCATGTCCCATGGGAGTACCCATACAAAATGTTGAGAAGTGCTTGGTCTGTATTAAGGAACAATGCTACTGTGTACTATAGGCAGATTCAGAGAGGTTTTATTATTATGACCAGCAGGAAAAATAAAAATATTCAGCAAGAATTTGATGATTTCTAGTCTCTTAAGATATTCATTCAAAAACATGTTGCCAGCTAGAACACACATCACTTTGTTGGTTGTTCTACACTGAAAGGTGTAGAAAACACTTAGTGTATTGTAATTTAGTAATGTAAACTNGGCAACCATTTTTTTTTATATTTAGGTCACTGAAGTTTACAACTTTATTCTGTTCCAGTGAAAGGCTCTTTTTTCTTTGAATTAAACAAATGCTAGTGAACATTAACTACTATTGACATTAAAACTGCAATGTACTACCTTTTCTGTCCACTGTGTTTACTTTAATTTATCAAAATTTTTAAAATGAATGTAAATTTTTCAAAATGCACTTAGTTTTTTCCACATTCCCAATATTAAATATATCTTCCATTATTTTCTATCAGCATTTCTAAAATATTAAATGCCTACACAAGAATATAAAATTTCAGGTTTTCATTTGAGAGGCGATTTGTTGTATGGAAATGTACAATGCCCTTCGTGAGAATTGGTTAATAGATACCATAACTTGGTGTTTAAATACAGAATGCTAACTCACTTACTATCATGTGGGAAAAATAGGTGTTTAAATTCTAAATGCCTAGGTACTCGCTTACTATTGAGGAAACACAAATATAATACGAACTTAGTGTTAACTTTCAGAATGTTTTCTAATTGCATACTGTACAGCAACATAATTCATAATAGCTATACAAAAGCTCATAGGCCATACATACATTCCCACTTTTACTGAAGACATACAGATTATAAATGGCTGACAAATTATGTAATTTTGTATATTCGTTTGTTTTCTGTATTCATTATAAATTACAGTGCCATTTGTGAATTGGTTAACATGTGTCATTAAACTTTACATTCGAACAACACATAAGGCATCTTTTGACGCTAACCACGCACCCACGAGATCCTTATGCTCACTCTGACTGCTGCAGTCACAGTAACTACACCAGTTACACCGGGCCGCACTAGCCACATCAGGACAAGAGTGCGTAGTGCGGGTCGACAAGAACAGAACTTGCACCCTCTTGTCGAGAAGGATTACACAACTCAAGAGACCGCCCTACTCATGTATTACATGAGGTAACTCTTTTAATAGGTGAGTAGGCGATCTGAAAAGGTGTTTACCCCATAACCACAGCCGTTGGGCACACTGGCAATTGGTCATTGCGTCCTCGCAGCTCGCGCAGCTAAATACGACGCAACAAGCCACCGGGTGACGTTATCTGGCTGGTACGCCAGAGCTTAAGAGATAAGTGCCACAAAGTTTCATCCAGTAGTGTACAGAATTTTCACAAAAAAAATTTAACACAGTCACCGCATTCACAGCTACAGTCAAGGGTGTTTTTCATTGTATACATGGCAATCAAGCATGACATTCCACACCCCTTGGCCCATTTGGATTCGTCCATTCCTTCAGGAGACAGCCATCTGGCAATGCTGTAGCCAGTGTAATTCAAACGCATCATCGGAAGTGAGATGCAAACACTTTTATGAGAAAATTCGATAACTAATTTAAGTTGTATTTATATAAGAGAAATAATGTTTTCTAAAATGGAGATTGCCTGTACAGGTCTCCAACATTGTAGCAATTCATTTAGCATGGTGACACCCCCATCAACTTAACAACTTAAGCATTAACAGACATTTGTTAATAAACGGGTATGTCACCAATGTGTTTAATTTAATTCATACAAATTTTCACCATTATAATTACATCACAGAGTGCTCACGTTATGTTAAATCGTTCAGCATTTGATGTCGGTTCTCGTCACTTGTGGCGACAGCGGATTTGACCAACCCAGTTCGTCTCAGCACCCGGATAAGACTGGCGGCGTTGGTCGCCTGCTCTGCTAGCCCCCTCAGTACCCGCATATAGGCTGCAATCATTTAACTACAATAGTAATATATTAGTCACCAGAACATTTGTATTATCTTTAATGTACTGAGGGGAGAGCCACCCGCACTCTCACCAGAGAGTTTAACGCAATCGCGTCTCAATAGAAGACCATGTGTTTTCCACCCTTTATGTGCTGGGTCCATTATCATGCATCATTCACGCATTATTCACCTGTAGCAAGAACAGTGAATAAACTGCTCAACCAAGTGAAATCAGTGTCAATTCATTGTAGGTCATCCTTGGTAGCATTACCCGCATTTCGTTAGCATATTTCACGCATACAAGACAGCCTACAGTCTCGCCATCAGATATAAAAAGTGCAACCGTAAGTACGAGACACCCTTCAACAAACTTACAGAGGATTACCAGGGCCCCCATGGTCCGTCGACCGGACGACCCTCATAATTAGCTCACCACTGAGTTATGGCGCCAGGCAATATAATATCCAACCAGCCCTGGTTAACCTTTACGATGTCACTTTTAAATAGTGTATGATGTATATAAATTAATTTGCCAGATTCATGTTACACAACAGTTAGATTGTACCTGCCCTACAGCCACAAAAGAAACTCTCTGCTCAATTATGGACTGTAATATCCAGCATAACATCTTAATGAAAATTGTAATATATCTGGCTGTTAAATGAACAAACATTGCCTTCAGAAGGCTAATAATACTACAAGAGTTATTGAAGCCAACAAATTAGCTTATGTATTTTTAGCCAACATACCAAATAATTAAAATCACTTGCTTAAAATTACATGAATGGTGACCACTATCCTACATAAGTGGTATTAGGATGCTCGCTACTGGGGTAGGTCTTATTGTAATTTATCATTTAGTGGGGTATGTTTTGTTGCTTGGTTTAATTTTAAAAAAATTACTTAATGTGTGGTGGTCTATGCATAATAGTTTCTTGGGAAATTTTTTGCATAGAATTGAAGTTCAGTTTTATCCAACACACTTCCATCTTCATGCTGTGGAGTTTCGTTCCAAGAAGAATTAATACAAATTTTTGTATTCGGGAATGATTATTTATGAAAGTAGCTACACACACAACTGTTTTATTAGTTATCAAGCTCATGACAATACAGTAGGAGCTATGAAAAATCCAGTACAACACATAAGCAATATATAGTGTACCTTTCCTCAAAATCAGCGTGTACGAAGCTATAACCTTGACTGCGACATTCCGCACACCCACCCTTTCAACAAATACTCTAACTATGCTTCCATTATTTTTAACTCTTCTAAATCTCTTGCATCTTATGGCGCTGGAGAAAATCATATTATTGAAATCCACAAAGTCAAATCCGGATAGTTGAACATCTCGGGAACATGTTCAACCTAACAACAACATTGTAAGGGTATANAAAAAAAAAAAAAAAAAAAAAAAAAAAAAAAAAAAAAAACTATTATTACCGAACTTTCACCGCTATATTTATTTCCTTAAATTAATTTTTTCTAAACTACCAGCAATACCCCTCATTTCTTACATTCTGAGCCTTCAATAAATTCCACACTAATATCAACAACAGTTCCCCGGTATAAACATACATACAATATTCCACTGTTTGTCATCCAATTTTTTTTTTAAACGAACATAAAAAAGTCACATGATACAAAAGGGGCAATATTCGATTGAAGGTTTCCTACAAGGTTGAAATTATAGCCAATCAGAGATTTTTAGATAGAAGATAAGGCTATTAAACACGAACAAATAGAAAATAAACAATCACGAAAATGTCTACTGATTCCATTGTGAGAAAATTAAGTTAAATACTTGTGTTTATTTAACACAAAAGTAGCAGTTTGAAGTGAGCTACGCATTCACGAGCTCCTTTGTGCCCACTCTGACTGCCGCAGTCATTTCAACCGCACCAGCTACACCACACCAACTGGCTTGGAGGCAGAGAGAGAGTGCTACAAAGTGTAATTTATCAGTGTTACTAATTTCAACAAACATAAAAACCGTCATCGCATACACAGCCACAGCCAGGGATGTTTTTCGTTGCATACTTTACAACACTGTGGCTAGTGTAATGCAAGCACTTATGAGAAATGTAATAACTTTTAAAGTGTAATGATGTAAGAGTAATTATGTTTCAATTTAATACATGTAATTTGTAATCACCTAATCCTGTCCCAGGATGTTATGTGTGTTATGTCATGTTGTGTTTCATCTTTTTACCGCTTGGCTTCGGCTTCACGCCACTTGTGGTGGAAGCCGACTCCATTCTCGCCCCAGTTCATCTCAGCAACCGAACCAGACTGGCGGTGTAAGTCTCTCGCTTCGCGAGGCCCTCAGTACCGACATGTAAGCTGTAATGATCGTAACTGCAATAGTATAATATTAAATACCGGAACCTTTGTATTATATTTTAATGTACTGAGGGGAGAGCCACCGTACTCTCGTCAGAGTGTTTTTAATGCAATCGCGTCTTCAACATAAAACCAGGTTTTTTCGCTGCGTAAGGGCTGAGGCCATTTTTGGTATTATTCATTTGCAACAAGGGCAATGAATAAACAACTCAACAAGTGAAATAGTGTCAAGTCATTGTAGGGCAACCTTATTAGCATCACCAGTGTTTCCATTCATATAGTTCAGGCGTACGAGGCGGCCGACAGTCTCGCCATTATAGGTAAAGAGCGTCACCAGGGTACCTGGGCCGTCGACCGAACGACCCTATCATTAGCTAAACCGACTTAAGCTATGGCGCCGGGCAAAATCCAACGTGGTGGCGAAGTTACTAAGGCTGGTATGAACCAGCCCTAGTAACTTCGCCACCACGTCACATTATAATAACAAAACTCTGTAATTTAACACATAATTATGAAGTCGTGAGTGAAAAATGTTCCTGAACCACAGTTGCAGAAGTAAATCACAAAAAATGCACCCGTCTTTACTTGCATAGCAACAAGTATCGTTGGCAAAGCCAACGGTATAAGAGAAAGACCTATAAGCCAAGGCTAACATTTGGTATCAAAGAACCAACACTAATGTGCTGCTTTTGTAACGTTGCAGATTTTCAGGGGTTATATTTATTGTTAGTAGCATATATTATAATTATATATGATTACAGAGTATTTGCTGATGTCGCTATTTTATTTCATATAATTTTCAAATTAAGTATTATTATGTGAGTTAAATAGAATACAGTATAATCTTTCGTTACTTTAATCGTTTATTCACATAGAGATACGGTATATTTAATTTCTTTCTAGACAAAATTAAGTATCATAATTTTGTTTTTTGTTATTCATTTATTCCCTAAAGGGGAAGAAATATTGTGTTTATTAAACAAATGCACGAAAGGAAATATACTGATTGTCTCTCGTCTCGTCATTGCTGGTTGGCAGAGAGATGTGGCATGGTCAGACGACAGCCAATTGGAGGACAGGTGGCAACATAGGTAAAAAAAGTAAAATCAAACTTAATTTTCTTTAATATATATTATACCAGCACAGCCAAAGATGGACGTTGGTATAATAGTAAGAAAGTTTTAATTATAGTACAATAAGTTATCAAAGAGAATCTTATATTTAATACAATTGCTGTAAGACATTTTTTAAAATTAGAATACTTACTGACTAAAGATAAATGAGATTGATTATATTGTGTTTAAGTAGATTTGTCAAATATTGGAGAAGAAGAAGAATGAGCAAATAAATTCTTGATAAACTTTAAAATTAGTCCTTCTGACTTCCACTAAAATGTTACAACTGGTGACCCATACATATGACTAAAGCATGAATTTGAAGAATGTCTAGAACTTCGGAAGCTGAGAATTTCAGCAAAGGGAAGGATCATGCCTGGGAAGGAAATTCTGAAAGGAAAGGAAACTATTTGAGTGGGTAACGATGTTACACTGGAAGAAATGCAAACTGGTAGTGAGGGCATACTGAAAGGAATAAAAACGAATTTTAATAAATTAGAACAAACAAATTGGAAATTAGTGAACAAAATCATAAGGAATGGAAAGAAAATTTAAATTACCAAAGATTTGGCCAAAATGATGAAGTTTAATTAAATGAACACGGCAGGGAAAGTAAATGTAAAGAGGATGTAAAGTGCACACAGGATTCAGTATCATTAGATGATACGGGTATGTTGAATACAAATTAGAGTCTGGGTTTTGAAAGTGTAGCGGAAAAAAATGTTGGAAATAATTAGGAACCAAAACCATGCAAGCACAAGGATAAAATAATGTCGGAATCATTGGAGGTCAGATAATCAACCGGAATAAACATACAAAACTAGAGAAAGTTGTAAGAAAAAGGGATTGGTGAAAATTTTTAATATATTTACAAGGTGAAAAATGCATGTAGAAAAAAAGGTAACAAAGAAAATATCTTGAACCGGGGCAGGAGGGGGGGGGGGTCAAAGGAAACAAACACATTCAAAACTAAAGTGAGATGGAAGGAAATGTGCTGGACAAAAGTGACAGATGTACAAAAAATAAGGACGGCAAAGGGAAAAAAGAAAAAAAGGAAAAGATTATTGTTGGGACTAAGTAAAGAGCAAATGCTCAAAAGGGTGCTCGGGCACAAAAAACAGGAAAAAATTGAGGAAAAGGTAAAGAAAAAAGAGAGATAAGGCCCAGGCAGTAGGGGGGAAAAAAGTACTGTATGAAGAAAGTAGTGAGGAAGAAAGAAACAAAAACGGGACAAAATTTGAGGAAGGTAGTGATGAAGAAAGAAACAAAAAGGGGACAAAATTTGAGAAGGGCAGGAAGTAGAAGGGAAGGAAAGAAAAAGAGTTGAGAAAAACAGATGGTACACAAATAAATATATAAAATTATAAACAATTATGTTTACATTTATTTGTTCAAAATAAAAATGTAATGCAGATAATAAGTTTATTGAAGGAAAAAGAGCATAAATTAATAAGGTAGGAGAGGTAATTTTAATTTAAGGAAAGGTTACATTATACATATTCTTAGTACAACAGCAAAAAATACAGGCACAAAGGGTTCATATTTAAAGATGATAGGTTACATTTATGTAAATTTATAAAAAAGTTTTTAAATAAATGAAAATATATGTGACATCAATAAGTCCATAGAAATAATCATAATAACAACAATAGAGGAAGATCATGATGTAAAGATAATGTTTATATTGATATGTAGAGTGCTATGTATATATGTTTTTATAATTGTAAATAATTTTTCTCAGAGGACAAAGGACACATAAGCGAGTGGTTATAAAACTACCAATGATTAAATATTGAAATGAAAAATAAACCAGTTTTCAGACACGAAGTAAAACATAATTGGGTAATTGTTCCATATTGCATGCTCAAAGTGGGAAGCCACAGTAAAAGCGCGAGTGTAGTATAGGATATCAGTTCAAATTGTTTCCTTTACGGATCGGTGCTGTATCACATATCTTGTAGATTCTTTTTGGTGTATCCAATTTCAGCGCAGATTGTTCCGAATCGCGTATCAAAGTTTAGTTTTTTTTTTCTTTTAAACGTTTTTTCTCACGAAACGTGATGGTTTGCACGGGATGCAAAATCACAATATTGAACGCCAGGCAAGCAATCCATTCCTCGCCGGATGTAAACACATTCCTTGTTGAGCACGACATCATCAGGCCGTCGATCCGGAGCGAACAATGCAGGGCGAGAGAAGCGAAACTCGTGGACAACAGGGGCTTGTTTTACTGGTGCCGACGGCAAATGGAGGACGGAAGGAAATGCAATTTCAAAGTGTCGGCGAGGCAGGGCAGTTTCGTGGCAAATTCAAACTTTTCGCCGGGCAAGATCATCGAGCTGTGTTTACTGTGGTGCCTGATCAAGTACCCGCGACAGCAGATGATCGTGAATTAACTTCGGTGCTCGGGGAAGACAATTGTCGCCTGGTCGGGTTTCTGCCGCCAAGTGTACATAGACTGGGTGCTGACGTACAGAAAACGCTTCGGTGGGCCAGGCAAAGTGATCGAGATAAAATACTCAAAATTGGGCAAGCGCAAGTACTGCAAAGGACGTAAAGTTCACGACCTGTGGATTTTCGGGGGCGTGCAGAAGAACTACCCGACGAAATTCTTCCTGGTACCCATGGAAAAGAGGAATGCTGCGACTCTGGTCAAGATCATCCGTGAATGGATCGCGCCTGGCACGACCATATTCTCAGACTGTTGATGAAGTTGCAGCAAGCTGGACATTCATGGCTACCATCGCGTGCAAGTGAATAACAGGAGGGAATTTATGCACAGCGAAAAGAGCGACGTGGTCAATACTCGAAACACGCTAAAGATTAACAGGGCCGAGACGTTGAGGATGCTCATGCAAAACATCGAGTGGAGCTAGTGCTCGGTTAGATACAACATCCCATGCTTTGGCCTATGGAAAAAGTCGTGGGTCGGCTACTTGGCAGAGTACGCCTGGAAAAAGAACCATCGGTTTGGCGAACGACTGCACTCATTACCGGTTCACGCGGCAGCCATGCACAATCGGAATCGACGCGGAGGGGACAGCGGCGGCGAAGGCTGTTCTCCTTTCGACAGGTAAATGTTTCTGTTAGTTTAAAATTAAAATGTAAACGAGCGAGTAAGTGTGATGCTGTTTTTTGTTTGTTTGTGTTTGTTTAAATTTAATTTTAAAGCGTAAACGAACGAGAGAGGGAGAGTGAGTTGCTGTTTGTGTTTTATTAATTTTAATTTTAAAGTGTAAACGAGCGAGTGAGTCTTTTGCTGTTTGTTACAGTTTAAAATTAAAGTGTAAACGATTGAGTAAACTGTTTTAATTTACAGGCATGAGTGAGAGTGATTAAACTGTTTGTGTTTTTTTAATTTAATTTTCAAGTGTAAACCAGTGAGTTGCTATTTGTGTTTGTTTAAAATTAAAGTGTAAACGAGCTAGTAAGTATGTTGTTGTTTTTCATTTACAGACGAGGGAGAGTAAGTTGCTGTTTGTGTTTGTTTAAAATTAAAGTGTAAACGAGCGAGTGAGTATACTGCTGTTTTTTTTTTTTTTTTTTTTTTTTTCATTTACAGGCGCGAGAGACAGTCTTTGCTGTTTGTTAAAGTTTAAAATTAAAGTGTAAGTGAGCGAGTGAGTCTGTTGCTGTTTTGTGTTTCTTGCTGTTTGTTTAAAATTAAAGTGTAAAAGAGCGAATGAGTTGCTATTTTGTGTTTGTTACAGTTTATACTAAAAGTGTAAACGAAAGAGTGAGTCTGTTTTTCATTTACAGGCGTTAGTGACAGTTTTTGCTGTTTGTTTAAAGTGTAAACGAGCGAGTGAGTGCGAGTTGCTGTTTTGTAATTTGCGTTTAAATTAAAAATTTAATTTGCGACCCGGAGAGGGCGTAGTGCAGTTGTATCGGTCATGACGAGTCTGGCCGGCGACGAAGGATGCACCTGCATCTGCTGCATCTGCGGAACTTGGATCTGCCAACCTCAATTGTTGAGGTAAATTATTTAAATTAAATTAAAGTTTTTTTTGCAAATTTAAAAAAAATTAATATTCACTTATCCTAATTTTTATTGTTAGATAATTACTTATGGGAAGCTCGTTTAATAATTCAAATTAAATTTAAGTTTTCTTTGCAAATTAAAGAATTAATAATTCATATTCCCCAGAAAAATGAACAACACATATATATATATATATATATATGAATAGGTGGGGAGGGGGTACTTAATTTATTCTGGATATGCAATAGGAAATGTTTAGCAATGTGTCACAGTTGGCACCTGGATACGACTTGGGAAACTAATGAAGTCATTTGCCGTTTTTTCCATTTTTGGTTTGGGTACGCCATACGAAAAAATTTGGCGCCGGTCGAAATTTCCCCCCAGTTCGGTTGGATCTACAGGCTGGAACAAACGGGGTGTGATACCAATTTCCCCGCTTTCGGTTTGGATACGCAAACCCTACTTTTCGATCCCGTTTGTTTTTCCACGTGGAAATACCAACGGAAACTTTTAGTCGAAACCGTGTCTTTGTGGGTGGGTTGGATACACAGGGGGAAATTCTGCATCTACTTTGACCTCTGCGTCGCGGTTGGAAACGATATATGCGACTTTTTAGGTCGACCTTGACGTATCGTGGGATACGAAATGAAGTGATTTTTTTAGTAGTTTAGATACTCAATACGAAATATTCTTTGGATTTTTTTTACCAACAGATCCCTGTTGAGCCTCTCGAGTTACAGACAAAGCGATGAGGAGATTGAGATGTAGGAGGCGGAGGAAATGGAGGAAACTCTTTAAACTGCAGTAAATGGTTTTGTCGTCAAGCGAAGCAGTCCCTGCTCCATCCACCTCTTCAGATGGATCCGCGTTAACATCATCAATAATTGTAATTATTTTTCCAATGTGATTGTAATCATACTTGAGTATTACAATTTTTTTTTGGCATCAGTAATTTTTTAAGATCGCAGAGATTCAGATCTGCACTCATTCCCTACCAATCGAAACCCCAAACAACCTCCAACGTCAGCCAACAGAGATGTTCAAAGCACAAATCAGCACACGACATCAGTCAAACAATGGGTTCGAAGCAAAAAACAGCAGTAGATATCAATAAACGGAGGAGGTGTTCGAGACAAAGATCAGCAACTGACATCCCTCAACGTGGAAGAAAAAATCCTAAACCTAAAATAAAGACAGCCCGTGATACATCTCGTCATGAATTACAGCAAGGAATAAGCCGATAAACAAGATTCACTCATTATGATCTTCAAAAAAATGGTCAAAATATATCAGAAATATGGTTTTGATTTTGTTTTGTGAATATATATTTATGCATTAATATAATGTTTATTTTTAAAAAAATTACAACTAATTTTTTTAACAATATTTTGGCTTTATTTTATTAAATATATACATAACACGTTATTTACATATTTTTATAGGGATTTGCTCCATGGTTAGTTAAAATTTGACCAATTTCATCAGAACTACTCCACTCAATAGCACTGTCACAACAGAGGTCCTCTGCATTTAACCACTTTGAAATTTTTTCCTTATCATTATCCATTGCTCTTTTTATATAGTCCAAAACGCACAAAACAGTCGACATATCCTTACTGTGGGCAGTTTCATGCAATACTGTAATATTATCACGTCCCATTAACAAGACATCAGTTCCATTTTCTAGTAGGAAATTTACAACTTCTACTATGCTGTCACGGGCCGCGAAATGTAGTAACCTGTTCTTTTCGTAAAAAAACTGGGTCATCCAAGCTTTTTTCAATTAGGTAACGCGCAATATTTTCGCGATCTTCATTAGCCGATTTCACCAACAGTTTCAAATCTTTGTGAATCCCTTCCATTACCTGGTCTATTTTTTTTTCAGCAAATACATAATTACAGGTCAATTTTCAAAGAAATACTTTGCATACCATAATACAGTCATACAGTTTGAATCTTTGGCCATAACATTGACGCCTTCCGCGATCAGGAATTTACAACTTCCAAATTAATCTACCATCAGCAAACGTTTCATCGAAATTCACCTTTATCAACTTCATACGTTCAAGATCATCGAGGCGACCACGATGGGCGGCTAAACTCACAGGTGATAGTTCCGACTCGTCACTAAGTCTTGTTAATCGCATTCAGCTCTCATGGTGTCTTCACTTTGTAGCTCACCGAAAACAATGTGCTTACTGTTTGATCATCTCATTTTTATATCATCACTGCACGAGTAAAAAAATATTACCTTTCTATATTCTTACTACTTATTTTATTTTCCGAGATGGAAAGTGAATTTTCTTGTGTGGTATGAGTTTTATCGACCTCAACAAATTGATTACGCCAAAATGTTTATTTGCCTTTCCCACACGATATTACTTTAGGATGTAAAAAATTTACTGGGATATAATAACACGATCTCGTCAATTAAAAAATTCACGTTTAGATTTATGCGAAATATTGAAATGAAATGCTGCTCGTTTCGTTCCGGCAATCATTATGAAAGTTCCATTGCAAACTTTTTTATATTTTTTAATTTTCAAAGCATTTTCACGGAAACGGCAAATAGATTCATGACATAGCAGTTTGACTCGCACTCTCAACCTCAGCATTCAAGTAATGGGAATTAGTTTTCGTTTAACGAATTTACTGAATAGTGCATCAGCCACTTACGATACGTATTTCATTATAAGATCTACTTATTACTTTTCAAACTTCAAAATAGTTTTGGAATTAGTGATGAAACTGCTCGAAAAAACTATCGTGGTTTCTAGACTCGTTGGGGGACACAATCCCAATTCGTTTGTTATCGGACCCGTAAAATAGTTCAATTCCGTTCTCAAAAGTCCACTCAATTTAAAATTGTTTATAAATTAGCGGTTTTTCGAGTAAAGTTTTATAGTTTATTTCGTTCACATCCAACAAACACTTAAATTGGCCATCTTCATTATCGTTTAGACGAACGGTGAATATAGTTTGTGAATGTTCGTCCAAATGGTCGGAAATTGTGTGAAACACTCCAAAATTCAACATATTCAAATTCTTAAATATCAGCCGAGTAAACGCCTCTGGGAATATTTAGAGTGAATATTTTAGCCGTTTTAAAACGAATCATTTTCGCTTCTCCGGACTTGATGATGGACGACCTTAACTATTATAGTTCTTCGTCGGTCAAGCTAGATTCATTGGTATTTGCAAAATCATCTGTTTCGATCGTAAATTCATTTTACTGAGACGCAGTCGTAGTCGTGGAGACGTAGTTTTTTCCCTTTCCACCCCACTCTCTCCATCGACTAATTCTATTATATATGTGTTGAAATTGGGTTGTTTCTTCCAGATGTATATACAGAGTGGAATTAAAATAATTAAGGTAACAATGAATATACCCAATCCCACACAGTGTGTTTATTTCTTTTATTCACATCTCTTGTCTATATATTGGCAAAAGGTAGTAAAAAAAACTCCAAATTACATACAGCGGTTGTCTGTTGTAAAGCTGTCCATCAGGTGACATGACAACCGCGCTCGGATCGCACCTGATCGTGGGCAAACCATAAAATACTTGCCGCACAGATGTTTGAATGTCATTTTCGTCGTGTATTTTAACGACAGGTAAGCGAGGAATGCGGACATCATTTCTACAATTTGAGAATAACTCAGGGTATCGACGAGAGGCAACATAACTTTATGTTTTTTAGGGGTTGTTCGTCTTTGAAACGCCCTCTCATAATGTATCGATATCAGCAAATACACCCTAGTGGTAATTAGAAAATTAATTAATTTTCTTCACATGATCGAATGTCTTTTCGTACATGTGTCGTACCGAACTGACCTTCCTTCTAAACTGCTCGATTTGGGACAAGGAATTATCTTCGTATAGTAATTTTGTCAACTTCCTAATGTTTTCATTTCTCTCTTGTTGTTCACGTCTCAAAATTGTTTTTATAATTTTCGCGAGTGACAAGTGGCCTCAAACAATTTTGTTGGATGGTGTACTGCTTAAGATAGAAAAAATTTAGGCAATGTCTCATTTGCGAAATTTTAAATTTGATTTCGGAAGTGAGTTTATCGCGTTCATATATTAACGAGATGCGTTTACACCATTTAGTCTCAATAGGAATCGTAGAAATATTTATTATTTACGATAACAGTCAGATGTAAAAAAGCCAAGTAAAATTGTGGATCGAGTTTTATGAATTAGACCATTTCCATAAACTCAGAATGCGTCACGTTTTTGTTTGATTTTTTTCGCACTTTCGATTTTAACTCTTCTCAAACAGCAAAAATAAAATCACAAGGTATCATAATTTTTTCATAGTGTAAACGAGTTCTTATCAATTTTCATTTATGTATTATTAGCTCCAGTTCCCGAGTTAGTAGTAGCTTTGAAAAATGTGCTAGCACCAAATTGTGTATACACCAAGCCTTTGATTTTATTTCTAAATTTCCATAGTGCAATTCCCTAATTCCCTAATAATTCCCTAATAATTAAAATAGAACCGATAACGGTCCATTCATAAATTTTCTGTTTTATATTTATTGCCTTATATACAAATACAGTGTGTAAATATGTTTCATAGTGGGGATTTGAGAAATACTGTGTTGGTCATGACCAAAGAGAGAGGATGGGATGAAAATACACACTATTTGTACAGAATATATATAACGCCCGACTTGACGACACAAACCAAAGACTACGAGAAACAAAACCTGATCTGTGGCTACATGCTACATGCAACATGCAACATGCAACTGGTTATGCAGAAACATTTTTAACTATTGTATAATGAGATGAATGTCAAACCCAATGTCGAGGTAGTTTTTTTTAGGAAATTACTGGGGAGGGGGCGGGGTGAAGATAGGAAATCACTGTGTGTTGGGAGAAATAAATATTTTTTTTCCCTTGATGTACTTTAGAATGTGTTTCATTTTTCACAAAACAATAATTAAAGTCTTTACACTTAAATAAATTTCAGCTTGTTATTATGCACTGTTTTGGATAGGACTACGCAAATCTCTTCCAGTGTGCATCGCGTCAAATTTTCTAAAATGTCATTTTTGATGATCAACTCAATACTACTCTGCACTGTATTACCCGCAACACATATGCACCGGATATCCGTACAGTAAAAGTTTGCTGTTCTAAGAAGCTTCGCATTCGTGTTGAAACGCAAATGTATTTATTGTGTAGAGGTTCATCTTAAAAAAAAACATCTTGGTATCAAAAAAAGCTTCTTCTTTTCCACGTCGCACNTATTTATTGTGTAGAGGTTCATCTTAAAAAAAAACATCTTGGTATCAAAAAAAGCTTCTTCTTTTCCACGTCGCACATGAGTATTTCGTCCCCGACACGTCCCTAATAATATAAAATTTTCCCGATGCATACAGTGACCATTGGTTAAACTACGGTACAGAACACCGACGATCAGTGGCAAGTAGGCGGGTTTGAGATTGTCATTCTTTTCCATAATTAATATTTTTTTGTCGTTTGAAAAAAAAATTGGAGTGAACCGAGGACAGTTTTTGAAAATGTTTCGTTTACACGTTTCATCTAAATCGAGTCGACAACTACATTCCTTTAGAAATGTTTTTATTTTGAGCGATAACATCTATCGACACGCTCAGATTAACAAAATGAGCCTCTGTGTTCGTGAAGGCGAAAAACGAAAACGTTGCCTTGCGCCCAGTTCAAAATGTCTTTTGGATTAAGCAGCTGGTATGAAGCGGCTTCGATTTTCAGCTCGATCGCGTGCGCCGAAATGACATGTAAGCAGTTTCTTCCAGTTCGGAGTGGTGTTTAGAGTTGTCAGGAATTCCTGGTATTTCGAATCCACATTCCTAAACTGTATGTTCAGGATAACATTTTCACTGCACTTTTTCGTGAATGAGCGAGATGTCGTTACGTTTGTCATAAACTGTTTCTGTTGGTACTGGTCGCTGCAAAACACAATCAGCATTTTACGGTTGGTTTGCTTCATTGTTTGGAAAATTCAAACTATGAACTTTGCCAGACAGGCACTGATCATGGAATATTCATCAACGAATAGAACAATGGGCGTATCGTAGGAAATACAGTGGTCGTTGTTACATTCCACGAAAAAAGAAGCTGTGTTGTATCCGAGATCGCAAAACTTGCTCAGTTCCTGCGCCATGGCGGCTATCTTGTCAAGATCGATCAGCGGCAAGAGCTGCATGAATTTCAAGTATTCATAAGACCTGAATTTAGTTAGTCAAATCAAGAGACTAGATAGCNCAGCGGCAAGAGCTGCATGAATTTCAAGTATTCATAAGACCTGAATTTAGTTAGTCAAATCAAGAGACTAGATAGCGTCAGTCCGTATGTCGGTTTCATTTGTCGAAATATATTACGCAACAAAATGTGTTGCGGAGTCGTGTAAAGGTAAAGGAATTCTTTTTTTCCACGAGAAAAATACGTATCGCTGTCGATTTTCCCATTCCCGCATGACNCAGCGGCAAGAGCTGCATGAATTTCAAGTATTCATAAGACCTGAATTTAGTTAGTCAAATCAAGAGACTAGATAGAGTCAGTCCGTATGTCGGTTTCATTTGTCGAAATATATTACGCAACAAAATGTGTTGCGGAGCCGTGTAAAGGTAAAGGAATTCTTTTTTTCCACGAGAAAAATACGTATCGCTGTCGATTTTCCCATTCCCGCATGACNCGTGTAAAGGTAAAGGAATTCTTTTTTTCCACGAGAAAAATACGTATCGCTGTCGATTTTCCCATTCCCGCATGACCATTCAGAACCACAGATTTAACTTTACCCGACTCACCATCATTGTCACTATCGTTGAGCCACGGTAACAAAATCGTTTTAACATGTTTCTTTAGACAGAGTTATTTTTTCTGATGTAAAAATCGGCGTAATTTTTGTATCTTCCAGTTCGGAATTCAAAGATGAATACGCACGAGTAATTAACTTTTCTTCAAGATTTCCGCATGGAATCCTCTCCATCCTTAAACACATTTCGTTACTACTCAACACTTCTCTAAAAAGCGAGTTCCAACCTCATCTCCCCACGAGACCATTTCTCACTCGAAACTTGTATTTTACAATTTTTCCAAACATGTTGATCAGCGTATTGGGAGTATTGTGCTTGCCAAGGAGGTTTTCCAACAAATTCCAAGGGCTTGAAGGTATCATTGGAAATTTTGACATTTTACCGCATATTTTATCATATGTAATAGAACAGCTATTTACAAAATTAAACCTTATGTAGTATATTTTTTAATATATAGTTGAAACCAAATAAAATTATATTTCTAAAATAAATAAATAAAAATCAAATGCACTATTTGGCTCTCTCTCTCTCTCTCTCTCTCTCTCTCNAATTATATTTCTAAAATAAATAAATAAAAATCAAATGCACTATTTGGCTCTCTCTCTCTCTCTCTCTCTCTCTCTCTCTATATATATATATATATATATATATATATATAACACGAATAAAGAATGTACCAAATTATTTTAATATTTGTTTCAAACTGCTGCAAATGTTGTCACAGAGCGGGAACACCTGCAGGAAACCCCACCACTTAATGACACTCACCTTCAACTCCCTCACAGTCCATTCCACTCATTTAAGCAAAATGAGTCTTACCAAAAACCTTCAAGTAGTATAGTTTAAATAGCAGAGTACAAACAAATAATGGAGTCGCAATGCAATTCAACCATCCACTGATATGAATTGGAATACAAGATAATTAACCCCCGAATTGTGAGAAATGATTCAACAAAGTGTTAGCTTTCTTTTTCTTTATCTCCTGGCTTATTTTATTTTTTTTTTTTCTCATAAACTGTCCATATCAAAAATACAAGCATTATAAAAATGCAAATAGCCAAACAGGCTTTAAAATACATTACAATTATGATGTTTGTTATGAAAATTACATGGAGTTAAATTTAATAATGGGTTCCCATAGCAATACATACTTAGCTCAAATATTGAAACATTGCAAAATTACAGAGTATAAATAAACTTATCTTAAAAATGTTCCCTTTACGTGTCCTATAAAATGCCCTCATCAAACATGGCAGGATATTCTTTCTGCCAAGTTATAATGTTCTCATCGTGAGGTCCCTATCCATTCTCTCTCCCAAGACGAAAGAAAACCCAGTTTATAGCCGGGAAACACGTTGACCAGGGTATTGAGGAACATCCCGGGAAGTTTCGTTGGTTTGAGTCCAGTATCATTCAAATCTTGATGACGTCGAATGTAGCGTCGGACAGTTGCTAGATGCCATTCATACAGGTTGGAAGGAGTGTGGCATCGGCAGAGTGAGAGGTGGGGGCAGGTTCAAGCCTCCACACCGACAGTCTGCGCTCGCTTGCCAAGCTTCGCAGTCGCGTCGGTACCAACGTCCACGACAACTTACGTCGAACCGGTCACCAACAAGGCAAGCCTCAGCTCCCTCGTCGATCTATCCTCGTGTTAGGACGTACAATTTTCTGTGCTGATATTAATGCTGGATGTACAGTGCTCCAGCACTGTCACATTTCCTCCCCTCCTTCAAGAGCCAGTGTGGGCCGGCTTCGTCGCTATCGGGTCAGCAGCTCAAACTCACATACCCTCATAGGCCTTCGTTTCTTCTTGGACTATCTTTCTGGGTTCCTCAAACACACAAGGACGACGCAAATAAATCTGGCTCATATCAAATGTTTTTTTTTATAACACTTTCCTATAATGCTGGGCATTGTAGGCTTAATTGACATATTCCTTTAAATATTTATAACTATAATTCTTGAAATTTAACAAAAAATTATTTTCATTAAATTTATTACAATTTTCTTTACACATTAAATCAAATCCTTTATACATACTAATACATACATATATACAATTTATGTAGGATTTAATAACACACAATAATCCACATTTACATAGTAGTAGGGCAGGGCTCTTTTAATCCACTTTACCATAAAATATTTTGGCATGGCTTATATTGACTTTAAACTCTTTGTTTGAAAACTGTAGCTCAGAAACAAGTAAAGTGGCTGGTGTTAAAACTTGCACAATTTTGAACGGTCCGGTCCACTGTGGTACTAAATTTGAACTAAAGTAATCAATATTGAAGCTCAGAAAATGCGCTTGAACCTTAATAAAATCACAGCGACGGAACGTAACATCTTTAAATTGTAAATTAATCTTATCTTGTATTTTCTTGTGGTGAACAAGTAAATTTTGCGTAATTTCTCACAAATTTTAACATATCTCTGTTAGGTACATTTTCCTAATGTAATGGTTGCAATGATCATGCATTTAAAAGGGGATGTAAAAGTTGCCTTCCCAAAAAGACTTTAGATAGAGTTCGCTTGTGGGCAGTATGTATTATGTTGTTAAAACACAAAGCAAGANAATTGTGTCTCTCTCTCTCTCTCTCTCTCTCTCTCTCTCTCTCTCTCTCTCTCTCTCTCTCTCTCTCTCTCTCTCTCTCAGTGTTCCTAACTGGAAACAATGCAGGGCCACTTTAATGTTCCTGTTGACTCTTTCCACCAAGTTCGCCTGCGGGTAGTAAGGCGATGTATTTATTAACTTCACTCCCCACATGACCTGAAGCTGCAAAATTCTTGCGACACAAAATACGACGCGTTGTTTGTGACATACAAACGCAGGTGACCCAAAAATGCAAAACATATGATGAAAAATTACCTTGCAAATTTCAACATCTTTAATTATCTGCAACTGAAAAAAGAAACTGAATTTGCTGAAACTGTCGAAAGAAACCAACACGTAGACGTAACAAGATTTTCTACGCGGTAAAGGTCCCATAACATCCAGGTACACCCTTTCCCATACAAACTTAGCTGGAGACTCGGAATATTCTCCCTCCTGCTTTTGATTTTTCGGTTTGCCTTACTGGCACGCACTGCATTCCCTTACTCATGTCTTAATGTCTTCTCGCACATCAGGCCACGTAAAAATCAAAGTTATACGAGAAATGGTTTTATCTCGGCCTACATGCCCTCCGAAAAAGGACTCGTGACAATACTTATACACCATCGGTCTTAAATTAACCGGTACAAACACACGAAATTTCCCATTTCATATTATATTATCCATGGGCGATTATTGAGTAAGTAAATAACCATGAAATAAAAGTACTTATTTCTTTTGAACAACTGTTCTATTAAAATCTTTTTTTCTTTGCCACAACAGATATAAATATATTTAAATAAATATATATATATTTTTT
>NQII01000031.1:1719911-1784856 GCA_002778355.1 Clitarchus hookeri
CCCCCCCCCCAACCGACAAGAACCATGGCGCATGTATGAAGTATGCTTTGTTCTGTGCCATCCTCCACACCCCTCTCCTAACAAGGGAAGGCGCGTGTACAGTTTTATGGAGGGAGCCACGAGAGGATATAAGCCTATTTGCGGGAAGGGTGGGGAGGCCAAGTTCAATCGATCCATTCGGAGAGCCGTTGACCCAGTCGGTTCGAATCGCGCACCGAGAGGAAGTCAGTCAGTAAACCGAGGCCGGGGAGATCGGACCCCGGTCTAGTCAGTTAGTCGCATCAGTCAGTCAGTTAGTTGAATCGCACAGTTATGTGAGAGGAAGTCCGTCGGGAGGCCGAGAGGTAGCACGGTTCAGGCCCCCGCAGAATCAGTTATACAGTTACCAGAGTTACGTCGGACGAGTAGTATCACCACACCGGGATGTGAGTCAGTCAGTCAGTCGGCCAAGTCAGTCAGTCAGTTACAATTACACACCGAGAAGGTGGAGCTGAGTGGTGAACTTCAACGAGGAGCGCCACATTGAGTGAGTGGGAGTAGTCCGGTTCAACCCCGTGCTGAGAGCCGGGATGGGGGCCCGCCAAGGGTCTCTCGCTGGGACGTGGTAGGGAGGTAACGAGTCAGTACAACCCTATGCCGCGAATGGGGGTCAAGTTGTGAGCTTCAACAAAGAGCACCACGTCGAGAGGAAGCCAGCTGAGTGCAACAAGCCAACCACAGCCAGACCGAGGGCCTGTAAAAGGGCCACCCAACTCCTCACCAGAACACAAGTTACCGCCGCTGGAACAGCACCAAACAGCAGAACACAGATAAGTACCAACGGCGTTACTCAGGGAAGTGTCCGGTTACCTAATGATCCCATAGTGTCGGAAATGGTAGCCAGAACATTGTAATCAGCCCTTCAGGCCAAGAACTCGCAGGGCCAAGAAAGTATGTGTACTTCACGCAAAAGTGCCAGGAATGTGTGTATGAATTCCTGTCAAATAAACCTTTTAAAACCAAGATGTGATGAAGTCATTGTTTGAGATACCCTCAACCTTCAATGCACCTTATAGTCTGTGCCATCTAACATTAACTGAAGACCCTACGAACCACTATGACCACCACAGGTGGAGAATAGTGACAAACTATTATACTAAGAAGAAAAGGGAAAACCTGGCATAGACACTGTAAAATCCCTTTCGACAGGAAATAATTAAAAATTGTTGCATGCATTTACAGAAAATGCTACAGGATACATATAGGTAGAAACCATGCTCTTTATTAGTCGGTAGAGAAAATATTAGAAGAGAGGAGCAGGACATCTTGAATTTCATTTATCGCTGGCTTAACCAGAGTGGTGCAAACACATCACACTGGTGGGGGGAGTGGTACAATTGGGCCTCCCCCCTCCCCCGCCCCCAGCCAAAAGCAAGTATATCCCAAAAAACTTAAAGAAAAATAAAATAAGCTGCCAGTGAGTGTCAGCAGCGCCAACACTAACAGGCATTTACTCATTCATCATATGATGGTAATTTACCTGAAAGAAGAAGAGAGTTAATTTTAACCTAAATAAACCTAAATAGCGAATATCTTAATATATGTCCACAAGAACATACACTTTTTTTTTATTTAAGGTAAAGAACCTGACCTTATAGTCTAAAAAACCACTAAGGTATCCCTTCAGGACTCCTCACGCTAAACTAAAACTGTATGTCATGACATAACAGCTTGCTAAATTAAGTAACCTAAAAATAAATATCCACCTTAAAAAACTGTGCAGATGCTAACATGTTTGGCCTTGCAGTGTGTTACATGCAGGGCTATGGGGGCCTGTGCTCTAGAAGCTACTTGAGGCGCTTATAGAGCTGAGTTTCATCAATATCATAGTCCCCAAGGGTAGTTATGAAAGGATTTGAATGTTCCTCGCTTGATTTATTAAAATGTTCAGTCTACTTCCGCATTACTTCTTGCAGCATTTCTTGTTTTAATTATGCTTGCAATCATCTAACAAGGATATATCTAGGCGAATTTGCGGCCAATTGGAGGCATTTATTTTGCACCACTTGCAATTAATTTTAATATGTTTGTGCACAGCTGGGGCTGCATAAGTGATAATGGGGCGAATCATATACTTATATAATCGTATCCCACTCTTCTGTGACAAACCAGAGCTACGAGATATAAGAAGATATAAAGTTGCCATGTGCACATAAGCAAGATTTATCTTGGCTTCCACATGTTGTCACCCTGTCAGTCTTCTATCCATAGTAAGACTGAAGTATTTCACTTCTTCTTAAAACGGAATGTTACGGTGAGTGAAGACTACCGCCTCGCATTTGCCCACATTTACTTTAATTCTCCACAGGCGAAAATCATTTTCAAGCTCATTGAGATGTGCCTGGGCGCACTGAGTGGCAAGTTCAGCATTGCGAGATCGCGTGTATATTACAGTGTCATCAGCATAAATTCCTAAATTAATATGCCAGTTAAGGGGAAGCGGGATATCGTGGGTATAAATATCATACAAAACTGGATCTAATATGCTACCCTGGGGGACTCCAGCCCTAATTATTTCCTTATCCGAGGTCGCTCCATCGATTGATACAGTGAACGAGCGCCTATCTAAATACGATGCTAATCTCAGTGACATGTATGATAGCAGAGTCAAATTCTTCGGGAGTACTAATAAGAGCTGGCAGTTTTATTTCCTCGTCCAGGTATTCCCTAAAGCCAGGCCAGATCACATTCTTATAATCTTAAATTTTGCGAATTGGCGTGTTGTCTTTTCGACTTCGTTGAACAACATGCGAAACAGATAATGGTCCGAAGCCAATTCGTGGAAAACTTCTAATTCGAAGGTCAGATGAAGGCCTTTATTAAGCACGATATCAAGCATATCGGTCCTCTTATTGTCTAATGCTGGCTGAAAAGTAGGTTCGCTGGGCGCATGAACACAATAATTATGTTGCTCCTGGTGCCTAAAAAAGTTATTCCCATTGGCTATGCGCGTGAGACAGCCCCAAAAACAATGTCTAACATTTAAATCGCCAACAGTGAGTAAAGCAGGGAAATAATTAATTAATTAATTTAAATCTGCGCGTCAAAGAGTGTAGCCTGGCGGGCAGTAAACAGAATAAGTTGAAACTTGTTGATTGCCTAGTTTTACTTTAATGCCCGCTGCTTTCAGTGTTTCGAGTTCGAGCAGCTTAGCTTGAATGCACGCGATAGTAAGGTGTATTAGAATTAAAACTCCGCCACCATATTTATCTCTATCTGAACGATAGCATTTAAAACCCGGGATTGAAAATCTAATTTGTGGGCACAAATGTGTTTCATTAATAGCTATAATAGGAACCTGGTGCCGAGAAATAAAATCTATCAGTTCTCGTTTCTTATTGCGAATGCCTCTGACAATATCATTTTAAATAAAGTGGCTGTTTATATAGTGTCGGGGATAACTAGAGTGCTCTTCTCCTTATTAGTTCCCAGACTGGTCACAGTGGTGTGGTCCAGGATGGAAGCTGGCCTCTGATTGTCCAGTACCTGATTAGGGGAGGGCTGGACGGTCGCGGGAGCCGAGAAAGGAGACTGTACGGCTGGCTGCTGCTCGCAAGTGACAGTCTGTTGCGGAGGATATTTACCCACAATTCACCGAGTTTGTTGGCTCACCTTTCCCTTAAGTGGGGTTGGGGGACTTGAACCTGGTGGCTAGGGCACGGAGGGTTTACGATAACTGGGAAATCCAAATCGTTGTAAGCCAACACACCATAGGTGTTCTCAGTGGGAACAGGGTGGACTTGTGCGTATTCTGGCACGAAGTTTTGCACCTGTGTGTGCTTGGAACCACGGCCCTGAACAGAAATCCACTGTTTGTGGGCTGGTTTAGCCCAGGGGGCGTGTTTTGCCGGGTACTATGTTCCTGCAGGGGGTGAGGGTAGCAGTGACAGCTTACTCTGCTGCTGGTGCTTTCTTCACTCCTCTGCAGGCAGGAACCGCCCCTTCTATGCCTTGTAGACAGTGCAACACTTGAAGATGGCTGTGTGGTTGCAGCCACAACCAACGCAGGGCCTGAAGGACATGTCATCCTTGTCTGGCAAAGTACAATCTAAAGTTCGGTGCGCCTGACCACACAGGCGGCAGTGAGCTGCAGCGCGGCACACCCTACTAGAGTGGCCAAAGCACTTGCAGTTATTGCACGGGGCATTGGTAATCCTCTAATTTGATTACCAGACCACAAAGGCCACGAATCTGGTGGATGGTGTGGGAGTGCTCGCTGTTAGGCAGCTCCACAATAAACATGTGGAGTGACTGCCTGTCCCAAAGAGTATTTGGGGTCTGGTTATTATTGGGGGGGGGGGCATGATCCAGCAGCTCCTAGCGGATAAAATCCACTGGTAGAGATTTTTCAAGGCCTTTAATAGCCACCTTAAGTGGCAATTCGCTGCAGGGCGTGAGAACACTGAAGCCAATCTTCAGTGTATCCAGAGGAGACTGCTGCTCTATTATCGTCATACGATTTAGGATGGTATTGCACGCCTTACAGAACCACACGATTTACCGTGGGTTCATAAAGGTTGGCGCAGAAGATACAGCACACTGAGGCATAGTCATACTCCTTGGTGTGATACACTGTAATGGGCCACAAGTCTGGGGGTTTAGAAGACGAGGGCGGTGCACTCTGATTGGCTGGTCCAGGCAGCGAATTGCATCCATGATCTCGGAGAAGGGTGGGGGGCAGGCGTGGCAGCTACCCTCTTCCGCTTTTTTGCACTTGCCTCCGGGTGGGGGGGGGGCTGTCATTATCGGACTCCAAAGTTTCTGCCATGATGCAGAAGGGATGTCTCCCCCTACAGGGGATTGAAAAATTAAAGAAATTGAAAATCTAAGGCCTAATTAATCGTATAAAAAAAAAAGTCCTCCACAAACTGGCCTACCTGACTGCTCCCCTCTACTGGAAACACAGTTAGGAAACGCCAGCTACATGACCCACTATTAAAAACAGGTCCCTAGCTAAGCAATATTACCAGTGTCCTAGTTCTAAAAGAACCCAGAACTGGTGTTGCCGAAACTAGCATTCCTCTTCTAACAAAATACTATACTTTTTCCCGCTGTGCTGGGACAAAGAGAATAATTCGCACACAACACCGCAGCATTGTGCAAGTACAGCAGTTAGGTGTCAAATAGAACAGTGAATTCAGGAGAGAGTGGAGCGACCTCCTCGCACCAAGGTAGCAGCTTCAATGATGGAATGGAATAAATAAGTTACCTGAAGGGAAACCTATATATACCATGGTATGCTCTGGACTTAGTTTCCATGTGCAACTATTCGATACATAAATCGAAAATTGAGAGACATATAATAATTCCAAAGTGAAGTTTTTCAGTTTGATAGTTGTAAATTAGGAGTTTGCACAATATTACTGATGTAAATAATTAATAAACACAGAGAAAAATATTTCTTTGCACGAGAAACATAAAATAGAACACACAGATAAATGTTTAAACATTGCAAAGTATTCAGATGATAAAGTTTATTTTACAACTTCAAAGTGAATAAAAAAAAATATTAAGCAGAACTAGAGCACGTTCCAATGGGGAAAAAAATATCTGGCGAAACACCTTGTTGCTGCTCCTTCCCTGCTTGCTTGTTGATGTGGTGAAAATGATGGACGAGCTGTTGCTTGTATGACGTATGTGTGGTGCTGCATCATTCAGCATATTTATGTACTTGTGTGCGTACATGCTTAAGAGATGAATTAAGGGCCTTGGTGAGCAGGTAGGGATGTGGATCCCTGCCAATTGCACTGCATTGTAAGTCAAAAATAGAAATAATGGGGCCACGAGAAAAATAAGGGGGGGGGGAGAATGGTGAATCACCGCCCACTTCATGCAACATGGTCGATCGATGAACTTGGGCTGAATGTACACAAATACACGTGGCTAGCAAAACATGCACTGTCAACACAAAACCACAGGTATGAGTGAATAATGAAATTATGTTAACAGGTTGATTTGTGGATGTCTTGCCGGGTGTTGAAAAGTCACAATATGTTTAAAAAATCGTAACACAAGCCTGTGTTCCACCGCTGACTTAAACACGTGTTTAATTTTAACACACAGGGTTGCATTTTTGTGTGTTGAATGGTGTGAACACTGTTCGAAAGATTCAACTTGTGCACTGAGTTTACTGAGTGTTTTGGCAATCCACTCCATAACCAACATACCCTGTTTCTCATGGATTCACTTGCAGCTCTTCTGTTGTGAGTGTTTATGTGCCAACTGATGCTGAGATTGAGGTTACGTGTGTCGCGAATGCGGAGAGAGAGATAGCGGCATATCGTTCGCGCTTCATTGTTTAGGCATTGAGGNATGGCAGACGTGTCGTTTTCGTTGTAGTATTGCTGTCCGCTGCAGAATTGAGGAAGGCGATGGGAGTTACTCCATTGTTACGCACAGGCAAGTACTGCCACTGCGCGTCAGCTGTCTCTAGTATCGTTCGGGCCGGCTGGCCACATGACTCACTGTTAACATCTGCCGAGGTGAGTGTGACAGAGTGAAGCGCTGTGCTGAGAAATGACAGCACGTTTCCAGTGGTTGACAGGTGCGAGGCAGCTGTCATTAAGTGTCACAGCGTTTACAGAGTTTGCAGCGTATCTTGCCTGTCATGTTACGATTGCAGAACTGGTGACTGCGCTCGCAAGGGCATGGATGGAGTAGAAGGCTGGAACAAGGAATACAGTAGAAGCAGTAAATCCCTGTCCAGTGTAGAAATATTCATTGGGTTTGAAGGGTGTTAACATTTTTGAAATTGAAAGTTTGTCCTGCTGATGGTAGTGAGTTCGGTCTAGATAGGCACACTGCACGGTATTTCTGTGTAAACCAGCTGCATTTTAAGGAGCGGAACCCTTGCCCCATACGCACGAAATTTGCACAAATCGTTTAATCGAATGGGTGGTTGTGAAAATATCAGTTGGTGTTACTGGAAAGTTCTGGTTCACAAAGTTGTTAAATTTTCTTTGGTTTCCTGGTTGTTCTTGAAGCATTTGCTTGTGGGGCTGGTCTTACAAATGCAATTGCAGTAGTGTGTCCCCAATTCATATTTACCCACTACATCCTGTGGGATGTAGTGGCGAAACACTACCAGCGGCAGTGGAGGTCAAGGTTACTGTCGACCCCTCACGGCTGAGCGCCCCGCAACCATGTTAAGGGGTGTACGGAATTGTGGTGTAGAGGTGTGTGCACATGCGCACATGTCCCACAGCATCGATCGATACCTCCCAGCTGGTGATTCAGTGATGAAGCATGGAAGGGGTAGGTGCAGGTGCACCCACCCGCTCTTGCTGCATAGTTGACAGCTCTGGAGGGGGAGGGATAGTGATGCCATGCTGTTCCCAATATGGTCGAATTACTGTAAGTGCCTTGTGCCATTGATGCAATGGTGACTGCGAAGCTTGTTTTGGTGTGCTTTTTCTCCCACGTGCGAGGGCATATCTGGGTGTCGTTCAGGCATCGACCGGACTGGTTCCAGATTGTCATACCATATTTTTAATGGTGCTCCCAAGGCACAATCTAGATGCTGAGAAATTAGGGAGTTTCTGGGCCAGATTATCTTGAAAGAAAATGAGGGAAGGGTATGCCCCATGTTATTCGCCAATTAACGCACATCGGGAGGCTGTTAAGGCATGATTGTTGGGAAGGGTATCCCGACTAGGCACCAGACATCGTCGGCAGGTTATGTCGAGGCGAAGTTGTTGGTGCTCTCAGGTTCGTGCGGCCGAACTCCCGGACATATGCCACTATCTCGGTGGTTGCAGTCTTGAAAACGCCCCCAATATTGCTGAAGAAGGAAGTGTCTCTCGCGCCCGGTACTAACATTCTTATTGAAGTGGGCCTATTAAGGCTGATCTACATGCCTTACACTATAACTGATATAGGTAAAACTGTACACACGGATGTGGTTGAGAATACACATTTGGCTGCGGGTTGTAGGGGACACCCATACCGCGAAATACGTTGTGGGGTGTGCTCAGAAATAAAAACACATAGTTTGAAAACAGACATATTTATTTTCGCATGTTACACTAACTCACTGAAAAGTGAAACCTATGTGGATCCTCGTTGCGCACCCACCAAGTATGCTAAACTGTTTAAAATGCGTGAATGCATGGTAAACAATTACAAGCAAATACTTCAGCTTCCCCAGGCAATGATGTTCCTAGGGAAGGTGTGGCATCTTCGGGTGCTAGAAACAAAACAGGTTCCTGTTATTACCATATATATTGAAATCTACATTATTGGAGTGAAAAACGAGAATGCACCCAGAGTGCAACGCGATGAGTGTCGACCCCTCTGACTCTTGGACATTGGATACTGGTTACGCGGGTGTGCGCAGGCAAGGCTTGGCGGTGAGTCGAGACGCCAATTGAGCACTTGTGTGCTAATTTTACATAAAAGTATACACCCTTGCAATAATGATTAAATACTGTGGCGAAATGAGAGTGACATGACATCATGATGTGAACACAGCGAACTCACAAAAACAAAAACAAATACTGAATAAAATTTGCAGGAAACATCTTTTGCATGTTTCAATTATAAAAAATTTTGGTTTCATTTTTTCCCCCCCTGCAAATCTGGTTTTAAAACCCTTCTGTGTCTCTCTACGCCAGATTATTTTAAAAAGATGGAGGGTGGGGGGCGCTGGGAATTGCTCAAATTGTCTTGGTCTCTCGCCGTGCGTGCTGATGCGATAGAATTTGGTGTGTGACATGGCAGACGGTCTAGAGGATAGGATGTCATCGTGCATAAACAGGTTTGGAGGAAAGATATGTGGGCGGGCTACTTACATTTTACAATGACAATAATATTTCTTTTGACTGTAATCTGTGTTCATATCTGCATTGCTGAGAAATAATTTTCATCGGAAAATGCCTACATTTTAGTATATTGATTTGGTAATGAATGTCTTTATTTTCTAGCAAACAGTAAACAAAATGTCTCTGGCGCCGGATCTTAAGCTCATTCTCTTGCCCATTTTATGTTAATTTTGATGGCTATGTGCGCTCATGACTGACACTCTTAGGAATATTTTTAATAGGAACATACCTTATTTTTAAAATAATATTTTGCTATAGAAAACTGCCTTATTCTGACAGGAAAATGTAAACAAAATATATAGTTTGATGCATATTCTTAGGTCAATCCGCGACCACATTTTTATGCCAATTTTGAATGTAATGTGTGCTCATATACATTGTTCTGATTAATAATTTTTACCAGATGACGCTTAACATAAAAAATATTGGTTCGAGAATGAATAATGCTCTATTCCCAAGCAAAGTCTATAAACAAACTATCTCATTGGGCGAAGCATCGTAAAGAGATCCATGGCCATGCTTTTAAGTTAATTTGATGGTAACGCTAGTACATATCTGCAGACTTGAAGATCTTCCTTTGTCATGAAGGGGCAGGGGGGTTTATTCACTTACTTTTCGAGGTGACCTTAACGACCGAGGTAGGGTAAAAAGACGTGTTACTGTTCTTAGGCTTTTCAGAAGCTATTCACTAAGCGGTTCGATCGCCTTACATCGCACACTACTAACCTTAACTTAATATCTGGTTTGGGAGATGGTTTCGGCTCGCTGCTGACCTAAAAATATTCGTAAAATGGCGTATTTATTTGCAACTGGGGTTGATTCATATGTGGAAATTACAGAAAGGAGAATAGATATTTCTGAAAATGGTTGCATACCAATTAAAAATTACTAATTCTTTTTCACATTCAACAATAGATAATATGTTACTATCATTATTACAAATAGTTTATATTGTATGTTTAAGATATCCGGAAAAGTGCTGTTAACAAGATATATTAAAATGTCTAATCTTGATTCTATACATTTTAGAAAGTTTTACACATTTGATATGTAATTTCTTACTTTTATTTTTGATGTTCTTGACTAATTCATACTTACACATAAGTATATTGATAAACTCACCAGTAATAGTTAACATATAACATTCATAGATTGTACAAAATTTAATAAAATAAGTTTCGAAAAATTTCAAAATTTTGCTTAATCAATAACTCAAAGAGTTCAGTCCTGAATACACTTCATTATACAGAATTTTTCAGATGGAATCGATTGCTTAAAAGAAAAATAAATTCCAATTAAATCAAGTACTTGTAAATCATTCGGATAATTGAAATTCAATCATTAGCAAATACTCTAAAAATTTAGTAGTATATGAACTTTGTCGGTTCTATTGTGAGTTGGATTTTCAGTGCACATGTTCATTTTCTTATTTGATATTCCCACAATGCAGATCTTTTTTTCTGGTTTTAATGCTGTCAAAAGGGGTATCAAGAAGGCCATAATGCTGCATTACCAAACTATCACAACCTAACATTTCATGATAATTCCTTACTAACAATGTGTTGTGAATACCAATTGCATGATGGTGTTGAGAGATGCAATGTGTGCAGGCTACTGACCTTAACTGCCAAAATTTAATGAACAGACACCATGGACTGTTAATATTGTTTATTCCACATCATATACAGATTAAGTAATAGTTATTTCCATTCCCCTCTTGTGTGTCATGCAAAGTTTTTAGGTTCTGATTTTTATCCTATCGAGACATTAAACTGCACCTTTGAGGCTACCCAAGCAAGAAATATTGGTTCCCTAGTATCAGATTGACGGAAAAGAGCATTTAAAAAAGTGCATAATATTTTATTGGCAGTAGTACACGAAATTTTGATGTGAAACAGGCGTGCATGAGCTCATTTGTGCCCACTCTGACTGCTGCAGTCAGAACTACTAAACTAGCTACATCAGGCCAAGAGTGCATAGTGCAGGTCGACAAGAACGGAACTTGCACCTTCTTGCCGACAAGGATTACGCAACTCAAGAGACCACCCTACTCATTTATTACAAGAGGTAACTTTAATCAAATGGGTAGGTGATCCGAAACGGTGTTTCCCTCAAAGCTACAGCCGTTGGGTGCGCTGGCAATTGATTGTTGCATCCTCGCAGCTCGCGCAGCTAAAAACGACGCAACGCACCACCAGGTGACATCAACTGGCTTGTAGACCGAAGCTGAAGTGATAACTGCCCCAAAGTGTCATCCAGTAGTGTGCAGCATTTTTACAATCATATTAAACAGTCACCACATTCACAGCTACAATCAGGGGTGTTTTTTATTGTATTAAGAGCAATAGAATATGGCATTCCACACTCCTTTGTCCAGGTGGACTCATCCATCCCTTCAGGAGACACCCACCTGGCAACACTGTAGCTAGTGAAATACAAATGCTTCACAGGTCGTGATATTCAGACACTTTTTACTAGAAATGTAATATCGAATTTAACATATATTTAAATAAGGGTAATTATGTTTTCTAAAAGGGAGATATCCTATAAAGGCTTCCATCCTTGTAATATGTAATTTATTGTGGTGACATTCCCCGTTAAATTCATAATTTCAAGCATAGCAGACATTTGTTAATAAACAGGGGTGTCACCAATGTGTTCCATTTAATTTATACAATTTTTGACCATTACAATCATATCACAGAGGGCTCATGTTATGTTTCATTATTCGCCGAATGACTATGGTTCTGGTCACTTATGATGCAAACCGAGGCCACTCTGCCAGTTAGTATCAGCACTCGGACCAAACCGGCGGCATATGTCGCCTGCTCCACCAGCTTCCTAGGTACCATCATTTAGGCTGTAATCATTTCACTACAATAGTAATATTAACATTAACTAACTGGAATATTTGTTATCTTTATTAACTGCACCGAGGGGAGAGCCACCTGCCCTTTCACAAGAGAGCTTAAAGCAATCACATAACAACATATTACCACAATTATTTCACGCTAAGGTCACCAACAGGCCATAAGTGATGGGTCGATTTTCATGCATTATTCACCTGTAGTCAGAACAGTGAATAAACCACTTTACCAAGTTAACTGTGCCAAATCATTGTAGGGTACTACACCCTTTGTAGCATCACCCACAATTTCATAGCATATATCAGGCGTACGAGACGGCCTACAGTCTCGTCATTAGGTAGAAATAGTGCAATAGTGTGCACGTGACATCATCAACAAACTGACGGAGATATCCAGGGCCTCCTATGACATCTACAGAACGACCCTCATCATTAAGCGAGCAGCAAGGAGTTCTGAGACAAAATGATGTTATGTATTTTGTGGTTTGATATACGAACGAGTACACTACGCACAACAGCTGTCCGTAGATGTCGCGGAGCGCCGTGGGGCAGAGAACAGCTGGCCAACTGGCGTGGGATCAATAACCTCCTGGAGACTATGCCCGCAGGGGAAGAAGGGAATTGGAGAATGTACATCCCGGAGGAGGGACGAAAGTTCGTCCTGGAACACTCGCATGCCAACCACCTGGCGGAACATCCGGGATCCACACAAACCAAGCGGAACATACTAGCCCACTATTTATGGCCAGTGGTGGTAACGGATTTGTGCGCCAGGGTTTGTACGAGGTTTATTTCCTCCCGAGTTCACGCCTCAAAAACGTTGCAGAATGATCTCTTACCCTGAGGTAATCATCTGTGACAACAGACCGCAGCTCAGGGGAAAGCGATGGCGAGAACTCTGCACCAAGTGCCAGGCAGTACACCACACAAGGCCTGTGTATCACCCCAGCGCGAATCCCACAGAACGAAGGAACCAAGAGTTCAAGGCACAGTTCCGGCTTCAAGTGGGGGATGACCACACTACCTAGGTCACCCACGTCCCAGAGATACTGTTCTGCCTGAGAAAGCAACAGAGTGAAGCCACTAGCCCACAGAATTACTATACGGACATGGTCTGGCATGACCCGAGGAATATGCATACCCACAACAAACCACGAACTCAGGACCCCAGAAGAGGAGGGCATTTGATGTGGACCACTCCTGCATGTTCTGGCACGGCCACAGTCACCAAGTCATCGGCTTACATTCGTGGCACCAGTGCGGCCCACAGAACATGCACGTCGTGCACCCCGATGTGTGTCCGTATCGTTCACTTGGGAACGGGTTATGACCCGATACCGAGTGATCCAACCGAGTGCCTGTGGTATCTCTAGAGAGATGTGTAATTAGGATATGAATCAAGTGTTAGAATGTGTATTAAATGGCATTAGAATTTATCGCCCACGGGCAAATGTTCTTTAATTTCGCCCATAGGGGATTGCGAAGTAATCGCAGAATAAATGCGCACCACGTACATATTTAAAGAAGTGTAGTATGAAGGCTAGGGTTTTTGAAGTATTCTATATAATTCTCTGAGTGCAATTGTGTGTCTAATAAAGTCAATTAGTGACGTGGGAAATAATTTGTCTTTCTTTCAACCTAACCGTTCTGGTCGTAGTGAGCCCCAAAACTTAAGACATAATTTCCCACGTGATCTGCAAGGCAAAACATAAGCAGGTTTTGTATTTAAATTAGTGCTTAAGAAAGAATTCTGAACTCTCCTCAAGCTAAGGTATGTCCATCAAGAATGTTGAAGGGTCCTATTGCTTGTATGTTTTACATGTTTATGTAATGAGGTCAGTAAACTAAGATACCTTGCGAGACTGTGCAAGTTCTTGGCGAGGACGCAGTTCGCCCGCACTACCCCTGGCAGTCTGATTCCACAAGTTTTAGATGCTGCACATGCGTCGTGTCGCGGGGGTCTTTCATACTTTGTTCTGAACACTTAACTGCAATAGGTTAATGTAATTGACTGTAACTTTTATTTAGTTTACTAACAGTCCTCCCCACATTCGCAGCACCCCTCCAACAGCTTAATTGACCTACCCAGGAAGTTTAATTAGTATTCTAAATTTTCTTTATGCAACAACGACCGATGATAGGCCTTGTGAGTCAGGTCCACTTTAATTTGCATTGTATAAACGTAACTGTATACACTATTCGGGAATACCATTTACTTGAGTTAACCGAAACTTGCGAGTTCTCATTTTGTGTTGTATTTCGGGCCGTGGCCCTATCCAGGAAGTCATCGATGCCTCAAGGAGGCATCCTTCATTTATAAAGTAAAAAAGTAATATTAAGGTGTGCTGGGGAGCCTGAATAACCGGTATGTATATTACATTATCCTGTAAATACGTACTGTATGTGTAAGGGGATACAGCCATGTAGTCGTTTGGCCCACGATCCTGACAACTGTGATTTCGTGCTCACCCAGTGAGCTGGCACCCATTCTATTCGAAATACGAATTTTTATTAACATAGTCGCCAGACGACGTCCGCATTACTATGCCCGGAAGCTTAGGTAATGTTAAATAGTTAACAAGAAACAATACGTAAAAATTTTCTGCATAAGTCTAGTACCACACCTCTCCATTCTATAAATATAATGACAAAATATTCTACCTTGTTAGCTATATGGGAATGAGCCTAACCAGATTGTGTTGTTGGTTTTATTTTACAAAAAAACACAAGAGACAATAAAGACGAAGTGTTAGTTTTAAAATCACTGCAGAAGGTAAGTATTTTTTTTTTTTAATATAATGAAATTGAGTTGAGCTGTAGCCTGTATCACGTGAATAAAGCTGCGATGGAAAATGACAACCCTTCCAGCTATATATTTCCAAAATTCAAGTAGGTACAAAAAAATTCAATGTAATATTCACAGCTTTATAGATATGGGCACAAGTCTCACTTGAGACTCTCGAGACTGATGTCACGGTGCTCGAACTTCTTGCGAGTATTTCGAGACAGGTTTTTCTAATGTTGTACCAACAAGGTAATTTTCTGAGAAACCGTTGTAATGCACTGAATAATTCAAGGCAGACTGCGCCACCACATTATATATATTCTAAACGCCAATAACTTCAATGCCAGCTTACAAGAAACGTGTATTGTAAAAAAGGTTTGCTGAGGAGCCGTGAATTATTTGAAAATCCTAGGGATACCAGTAGTGTGATACATAATACTTAAATACACATTACATAGGATTGTGACGAACATAAAGGAAAGGAAAGTTTGGCAAGATAGGCAGATTGAACCTTTTATTTTTATTCAAAATTCTATTTTTGATACGATCTCGCAGTGCAGCCTACTCCTCGGCTTATTAATGATATGACCCATCTTTAAGAATATACTATCACTTGGAACTGATGTGGTCTCTACACACAAATATTTCTCGGCGAGTACTGCCATGGCTGGGTATCGCCTTTGGTTGTGGCGCCAGTAATCAAACGAGTCAGACGTATGGGGCAGAAACGTCGCTGCCAGAAAACTGTACTTCCACTGCTGCATCCGCTGTAATGTTGCACTCACTATTTCTGGCTGTCACTGCATTGTCATATGCTTTCATACACTAAATGTTTTCAGCAATGTTGATTCTTGGGACGCCTATGTATCAAAAGATGTGCCAGCTGTCGAACACAATACTTGCGCCTACTCTGATGTCAATGATAGCATTACATCTGTTGCGTGGTCTGTGTTCATGAATGGCAGTGTTTTTCAATATGGCTCATCTTTGCTGTTAAGTTTTCGCGCAAATCGGCCTCGAGTTGTTGAACTGCATTGGCTACCCATCCGCTCTAGACAGTGCCTCAAGAAGCTATGTTACAATTTAAATCATCTTTGAAAGGGATGAATGATGCTCTGTACACAGTTTGGCAGTTGCAGTTCGAGAGCTTCATCTAACATATCACATTCTTCCGGCGTAAGGCGTTTTTTCCTAACCAGAGAGTTTTTAAACAGGCTGCAACACACTCCCTTTGCTCCAACCTACTGAGCGTATGGAACATGCTGTTTCATCGTGTTGCCACCTCTTGAATAAGCTTATCCACAAGCTTGTGTGTCTCAGTAAGTTTTTCTTTAGCTTTACTGATTGTCTTATGAGGCCATCAATTTTTCTTGTAAGCAATCTACTGCTATCATCCTTTCGATAATAAAGAAGAGCCTGTTTACACCAAATTGAGCGTGGTGTGCTGCACATGGCAGATGCTGTACCCCCAAATCTCTGATTTGAATTCTTACCATAGCAGCTGTCATGTTAGCAGCATTGTCAGTGACATCACTAATCACTGAACCTATAGCTTCGAAGTTCTAAGTATATCATCCAATTTCTCACCGATATTACGAACCATATGAGCCTCCGATAAATGGAATGTGTTGAGGCACAATATCCGCAAAGACCATTCCATATTGAGGCGGTAACTTGGAACAACCATGAAGGCTTCCGAGTTCATTGATGTGCAAATGATAGTGGTCGAGGAAACTGAAACCGATTCTGATATCACTTTTGAACGTTAACGAGTTCTTTTTCATAGGCCTCATCAAGTTGACGTAGTTTTTCCAGCATGGAATATTGTATTTAGGATTCAACATCGACACAATTCGTGTGAATCCTGCGTTATCAACGATAGACAGTGGTATGAAATAATTTGTAACCATCTGTACTAACACTGCATCTATCTCTTGCTGGCGTGTGTTATTGTCTGCAACGAAAAGAAAGCAATCATTGTATTTTTTGGCTTAAGAGGCTGTTGAATTCAGTTATTATAAGCCATGTCTGGATGTTACATTAGATCGGAGGTTCTCTACTGTTTGCATTACTAGTTAGTGCTGTGTAATCAATGAAATGTGGTGTTACAGAAGGATGTTGAAAATTAGATCGGTTGATCGGGTCATAAATGACGAAATACATAATTGAATAGGTGAGAAGAGATGTTATAGCAATATTTGGTTAAAAGAAGGAATATGTTGATAGGCCACATGCTGCGAGACGCAGGATTGATTCAGCTGGAATTGGAAGGAAGTGTGTTGGTAGAAATGTTAGATGTCGACAGAGACTCGCATATGATAAGTAAATTACGGAAGATGTAAGGTGCAGCAGCTATGATGCATTGAAGAGGATAGGACAGCATAAATTAGCTTGAAGAACTGCTTCAAACCAGTCTTATTGACTGATTATCCAAACAAATGTGTGCCACTACGAAGCAGCCGACAACCTTATTTCCCTAGTAAATGCATTGTACCACCTAGATAATACATCCTATCCGATGGCAACCAGCCATCAAGGATTCTATGCATAATGCCTGAAAGGACGAATGCATTGCGAGGAACTGTACTTGAAGATGTGTCTCGATAGTTAAAACAAACACCCTCTTCAAAGTAGCGTTCGTCGCAAATAAGCTAAAACATTACAATATATATGGCACTATCATAACTGGTTACTTCAGGACATCTACTACCGGCACAGCAGCAGACGAAGGTCGGTGAGATGTGGTAGCACATGCAGTAAAATGGGATGCACAACTCTGGGTAATATTATGAGATTTCAGGTGGCAAATATGCCTCATTGGCTTCTGTTACCATAACTCAACTCCTTTCAGCATATAACACCCCTCACGTTGTTCTGTGACTCCTCAGAATACTCCCAGACCGATAACTTTCGCTTCGTTGAAGCCATTATTTTTTTTATGAACGAGTGTGAACAATACCATTACTGACGAACTGTGGGATGTGCAGAAAGATCTCCTTGCGAATTAAAGTATTTTGGTCGCCACTCAGCTCGCATCCAGGACTCGGTGTATAAAGTTCCCCGCATATAACATCTGTGGTTAATTTGTTAATTTATAGCTGCTGTGGCCCTCGGGCAAAGCGCGTGTGGGTCGTCGTCTGAAAGGTTTATACTGTTTAGTTTTTTTAATGTTGTTCGTAGGTTTGGTGTATGGTAGTTTGGGGCACCACCATATCTGCTGCATACACAAATCACATTTTAGTAAACTTGTATGGCGGCAGTGTGGATTCCAGCAATCCATTGTATGTAATGTTTTTTTTTTTTTGCCTTTTAAATGTAATAGTTTTTCTATCGTAACTGTTAAATGTCGAGTCCATGCGGGTTAAAGGTACTGCACTTGCTCACAATTTTGTGATTATATTAAAATCTCATGTTTTCCATGTGATGTCTTCCTGAGACCATTTGTCTCGTCGACTGCAACCGCACCTGTTAATGTTTGCAGCGTTCACCATTACGCCGCAGGAGTGCGTGCACCATAAAGTGCCATGAAATGTGATAACCAGTCGCAGGGCTTCAACCACAAGTAATGCACAAAATAAATTCGTTGTAAACAATTTAATCAACTTAGATATATGCTACAAAAATTCAACTGGCGTCTCTAAAACCTGTTTATGAACTGAACCATTTTACTCACTATAAAACGGAATAGAAAATATTTCAATTTAAAATACATACAATACTCTATAAACAAAATAAAAACATTCTAAAATATTGACTTACACAATAATGCAAATAACAGCCACGAGGGCACTATGATGGAGTCTATACAAGTCTCATGATAATAAATGTACTTACAAGTTAAAATATTAATTATAGTCAACATGTCTCAGCAAAAATATAAGTGTTTGGAGGTATTTGCCACAAACCTTAGTAATTAAACTGCGCGAGCAGGTGCGGTCCCATTTAGCATTTCGACAGACAACTATCTGGCAACTCGCACATATCTAGCCATGGCAACGGTAAACATTACAAATATAAATGATTAAAATATACTAAATACACACATTTACCATGCAAAGTTACACCAAACAGAATTTAGACTGGGTGACCAAAACCAAATTTAGAATGCAAAAGTAAAATTGTGCGATCCTATTTACCATGGACTAGCCCAACATACTCCCAACCAATAAACATATTAAAAACACAGAAACAGCAATCCGCCTGCGAATTGCCCTATGGCCATCGTAGAAAATATACATTAACATTATGATGCCACAGCTGACAGACGACGCATGACCCAAATCGACGACACACAACCGTCGAGGCGCTCAGGAGCAGTACGTGACCAAACAGGAACCGGTGCAAAATTCAAGTGACCGAACCAATAGCCCAGCAAAAGGCCGAGCACCAGCTTAACATCGGCAGCCAATAGAGCGTAACTGTCTACCGCACATGTGTGCAAAGTTGGGGGATCCAAAGAGATGGAAGGAGACGGGAACTGCAAGGAAGCCAAGACCGAAAGTCGACGGCGTGAACTAATATTGATTGTGACGAGGAGCCCACACTGCACACCTAACACAGAGCTAAATAATTAAGATTTGTAATTAAAGCCGATTATTTTATCAATTATTGCATAAGCTTGCAAAGCTGATTGTGTGAGCAACATGACACTAGTTACACTCTAATGACCAAGTAGGGTGAACATCGCACACAGCCTCTCCATGTCTTCATCAAACATTTGAAGTATCAATAACTTACATTTTTACAGGAACATTAATGTAACTTTAGTCAGCCTGGAGAGTGAGCCACCCCACACCTCAGGAGCTTGCACACTCCTGCGGCTAATTGTTACATATAATTAACATGTAGAACTCGTGCTATTTTTGCAGTGCAAGTTCTCTGATCTTAAATTAAGAGTAACAAATGCCTCTATGGATGGTTAACTAAATAAAGTGTGTGAACAGACAGACATTTTTATTTCTTCAGCTGCATTAAGTCTGAACTACTTTTTTCATAGTTTTTCCATGATGTAGCACAACCTATAAGCGGTGAAATGGCATCAATCAATCTCTACAAAACCAAAGTTAATATTAAAGCATGCAAGGTGGCTTTCAACCTCATCAACATAATGGTGAAAACAAGGTAGGCATACTGGATTAAATACATCACCTATGTCTACAAGCATCGTAGACCCTGAGGTCTCCCGGGATCCACAGACCGCCGACCCTCAACTAACACATGCCCACCGAGTTATGGTGCCAGGTCATGTAGCCTCCATTGGAAACTTTCCTTGTCTGCATATCTTAAAATGGTGCAAGAATTTTTGGGCCTAATGGACTACTACTAAAGGTTCATTGAACAAAATTCCGAGATTGCAGCTCCTCTTAACAGCCTTAAGAAAAAAAGGAGTGGAGTGTGGTTGGGGTCTGGAGCAGGCATTTGTGATGTTAAAAAAAGATACTTAGTCCCCCAGTCCCCTCTTAGCATTTTGCCAGATTTTCCCCATCACTCTGTGATTGAGGTGGATGCTTCGACTGTGATTTTAGGTGTGTTAGACCAATTGATAGAGGCACATATTACTCCAGTGGCCCTTGCCAGTAAATCTTCCATAGAATCAGAGCTTTCTTTAGGGATCTATGAAAAATAAACACTAGCTTGTTTTTTTGGGATTGAGAAATTTGCCTCTTGTACAGAACACGACGGATGTGATATTTTAACTGACAACCAGACATTGAGTTGGGTCCTCAATCACCCTCATAAATTGGGTAAACTGTTTAAGTGGATACCACGCTTGTCAGGGTCGAGATTAAATGTGCGGACAACCCTGTGGCAGTTGCACTATCTAGGATGTTCGATTCGACAGATATTGAAGACAATTCCATTAATCAAATGTCTTCTTTAAGTATTAAAGAGAACTTTCCAGAGAGTTAAGTCCAGCTCAGTCATTCACAGTCTGCTGGTGGATGGTGTCGGCAAATAACAATTGATATTACTGCTGGGACACAATGTCCATATTTTTAAAAGAACGGTCCTTATTTTACTGGAAAATCCCGGCTTGCCAGAAAGCCCGTAACTGAGGTTTAGCAGCCTACTATTTTAAGGTACTTTCAAGATTTTTTTTTTGGTGGCCACTTGGGAATTAACAAAAAATTTTTCTTTTCCGCTTGCATGACCAACATTGAAGACTGATGTATCGCAGTATGTTCGTGCTTGTGACTGTTGTCAACAATGTAAACGAGCTTCACAAACAAAGTTTGGGCAAACCAAGGTTCAGGTTCTGGAATGCCCATGGCAAGTTTAACATCCAGGTATTTTTGGGCTATTGCTCTGCTCAAAAAAGGGTAATATTTGTTGATTGATTGTACTTGAAACATTTGAAAGTTTGGTGTACTTTTGCCCTTAAAGAATATGAAATCATCTGCGATTGTTAAAGAAACAGAGCAGACCTGGAAACTTTTCATCACTCGCATAGTGATAGAGAACACCCAATATTTTCAATTTATTTGTTTTGAAAACATGTATGTTCGTCGGGTAATTAAACATTATACGTCCAGCCCCTATTTCCCTAAAGGTATTCAAGTTGAGCGTATTATAAGATCAAGGCCTGTCTCATGATCTTTTGTAATAAGGAACATCCATCCGCTTTGGGATCGTGATTTAGAGTTTACTAATGTAGGCTTCAACTCTGCTGTGCAAGACACAACGGGCTCCCCTCCTTCCTCGCAGTTTTTGGACCACAACCAGAGTCTTCCGCTTTTAATGTTTGGAATATACCTATGGCTACCTCCCACGACGCTACCTGGGTATCACCTTCTCAACGACATGGCTCGGCATCTAGATGTGGCTAAGTGCGAGGTAGCAGCTCGTTTTGATAAAGACAAGGTTGAACGTCAATTTTCCATTAGGAATCTTGTACCGCTTAGAATGATGGCATAAGATGTGAAGTTGCCAAAGGGGCGGCACAGTAGTTTACAACACACACATTCAGTTACTGATAGGTACTATCAAGGCATAAACAAGAACTCACCCAAAAATTAATTTCTTCCCAAAAAACATATTATAATAATACTGCAATACATATGCAAAATAGTAGCGATCTACATTGCCATCATTCATAGCAAAAGAAACTGTTCCATAACCAATATTACTCGGAACTATACTGTAGAAATATTTATACAAAAGGGTAATCTAATAATCCCAGCGATTGCTAGAAAGATAATGCACCACAAATGAAAATATTTATACATAAAAAATTTGCTGGCCTAGACACTGCTAATTTACACTACTATAACATAGCTACATAAAGAGACCGTCAGTGATCTATCATTTACGCCTACTAAAAGCAATATATCTAAAAACCACTGGCATAAAATTAATTATAATACTCGTACAATCATTTTCTACTCAAGACACAGAGTACCCAGTACCAGTACTCATACTTCAGTGGGACAAACACTAAGAATTCCTTAACACCACTAGATGATTTTAAAACTTTAAAACTCATCTCCGAGAACAGCTGATTATTCCGCTGCTAGCAGCTCAAAATAACATAATTGAACATGTGACCACCTCTCATGAAGCAAGGGAAGACAAACCTAACCAATTACAACGGGCAATTACACTGCACGATGAACTCCAGTCACTCAACAATCCCAGAAGAGGCGCTGTACAATTTTTCGTGAAAATACTACACCAAACAAACTGTTTGGTAGCCCTAAACTCATCCAAGCACTGAAAAAAAAAAAAAAAAAAAAAACTCCAGTGTACCTCGCAAGGTCACCCACACACAAGGAACATTTAACGGTACTGTCGCGGAACGAGACACAATGAAGGATTTTACATACATTAAGTATGAAATAATTGTTAACGCCAGCGCAACTCAACACAGGAGTCAGGATTTTTCACGAATTACAAGAAATCTTCACCATGAGAACTGTACAAAGCACCAGTTTGTAACTTGCCATCATAACTACTCTGTACAACAGAAAAGCATTTCTTTTAATATGCCATGACTGTCAATATGGCATGTACACCCATCACAGTCCGTTACGTGTCTCTTCCAACAGCTCAAAATGTACATAGCCTTGCGGTTGCCATCAAACAAACCCTACGTTTCCCACGAATGACACACTCCCCATGCCCACACAGCAGTGTAACTATGTACAGAGTATAGCAGCAGCCGCTGCGGCGGCGCTCGAGCATGAAATGACTGTATCTGCAGCGCAGGTTATGCCATAGGCGATGAAAAAACTCTCGACCCTTTTCTCAAGCTTGTGTTCTCGGCCAATATTGAGACCTCTCGAGCTCAATGTCCTAACCCTATATAATTTATGCGCTGAAAAATATAGGCTCGTGTGAAGAAAAGAGGTAGAATACAAAATAGTGGTATGTAGTGATAGTACTGTTCATGCTAAAGCTAAGCCTATGGTAGCATTAGTATATTTTGTATACAAAATAAGAATCACGATGGTGGTAAGGGTTATGAATACCAGGGAAATTGTGGGGTAAATAATTAAAAAATATGAGAACTGATTTAATTGTATATTCTTGTTTTGATAAATATCCATTTTCTTGTCACTGCAACTCTGCTGGCTTGGGGAGAAAAATATTATACGAGTGAAGTTTTTTTATAAGGTTGTAATGTTGCTGTAGCGTGTTAGGGTCGCCATATTTATAATATTCCTCACCTGGTACGATGAATGGCAGTTACAACTCGGCTAGCTCAGTGGTAGCAACATGAAACTCTTTAAAAAGGAACCAAAAAAATATACATAAAGTCACATGTTTGTTTATTGCTCTGTACTTTTATTTATCAATCCAAGAAACAGTTCACATACAATAGTCAGGTATACAGAGTACAAACCGGTTTACAGGCAAACCAACACATAGCAGCACCACAATCGTTTAATTATTAATTTACGCCTCGAAAACATGCCACGCAAGAAGAAAATACAAAGGCAGGAGGGACACCCGCTCCTTCCTGACACCCTAACGACCTCCCACACTGGCGAGTACTAGTTATCGACTGCTTCACCTTTCCAGCACTAAGTGTCGACTGCTTGTTGTTACATTTCCTGCGGGCGATAGACACACAAGAGTATTTATCTCTGGTGGCTACCCCTCCTTCTCACACCAGGGTGCCACCAACCGTTACCAAATATGGGCATAGCATGTGTCGCCACACCATATCGAACTGCGTAGTCAGTAAAAGATAATCCAACCTTTATAGAACAAAAACTGTCGACGCAGCCGGAAAGCTTCCATCACTAATGCTGACGCACAACTAAAACAAAGATTTCCCGAAACGGCAAACGTACGGCCGATACACAAACTACCATGGCTTTAATTTTGAATCCCGATAAAATATTACGAAGCTTCGCAAAATGAAAGAACATGAACCACGTATCCCGATAATTAATATATTGCGTCGTTACAAGGTGTAGCCTTCTATTGGTTTACGACATGATTTGCCATAAATGCCCGGCAAACAGCAATTTTATTACGAGGAAAACTAAAAGTAATGCTTGGATCAGTTGTTCACATTTTCGTTTACCTTCACTCTACTGTAACTTTCACAGCATTCAATATTAATAAATTAATTCCATAAACTCCTACACTGAAATAGCAAATCAGCAATTAGAAAATACGTATCTGCAGCTTTATAAAAGTGAATGTACTTCTAATGAGTCTGCAAAATATACGCTACTCCTTAAATGCATGGCAGGTTAGTAATTACAAACGCACTTGCAAAAATTAAACATACTGCAATTGTTCATTTACAAAATTACACGGATAACTTATCAACATACCATAACTGTGAAATATTTATCTATCATGTATGCATCCATAGTATGTACACTAAACACAAGTACTTTCAGGATTGTGCACTTACGGACTCGCATGGCCCAACTCATACACATTTTCTGCCATCAATATTAATTTTCTTTCGTCACTGAATAAATAAACAATAGACAGCAGCTAAGATAAGTTAACTTGCCAAATTCATATTTCACAAACACAAGAATAACAAAAATTGAGGGAAAATTAAAAACAACCAGTGAATTCATATGGCAATCAAAATGGTATTTCAAAACTAACAGTTGTTTAGAACCAACGGCTTGGAGTCACGTCACAACTAATGGTGCTCATTGGTGCGACCCGTGGTGAGAAGAAAGAAAGGCTCCAGTGGCACAGTACGCATGTACTTCCCTTTCGACCACTACTTCGTGAAGACAGCTTGGTTGCACGCGGGCAGACACGGCCGCAAGACAACAGAAGTTAGATATGTGTTATTTGACTTTGGCTGCAGTTTCGTGCGTACTTCTGGGAGAAGTAGAATGCCAGACTGTGGTGTTTACGGTTGCAACAACCACTGTCAAAAACTTTTCTATTTCCACAGCAAATGAAGATTGTATAGGGACAATTGCCAAGTGTAAACAGAAAAATAAATTTTGCGTAAACAAGAGGCATGTTCACCACCTACACAAACACCCAAAGTAGAGAATTTACAGTCCATTTCTATAATTGTGCTTATATATTTAATAAATGCAACTAAATAAACTTACATTAAATACATTGCACTCAACACTGTGTAATAGCTGGCGGTAACAGTGGTGCTCAGACGCACGCACGCATGAGCACACACACACATAAATACACTTAACATTGTAAAATAATAAAAATGTTAAACAGCATAATTTTACTATTTGCTGTAAAATATTTTATTCAGTGGAGCAAAATAAAAATTATAAAATATGTGCAGCACTAGTCGCCATTAGAAAAACGCAGTATAGCAAAAATTCACTTGGTACTTCACATGTAAGAAAATTCTAGTGGAATCAGCCGAAATAGCTATAAAAATGTGACAATTTTATTTTGCACCACGAAGCGTTCAAATTCGCAACAATGCATCGTTGCAAGATTTTTTTTAACAGCTACATATGTGATTTGCAGTAGTATTGCTGCAGTTTTATTTAATATGCACAAACTGCAACAGTGAACTCTCTTGCATCATCCCTGCAATTTTCATACAAAAGAAATCATTTCCATACTCCCACAATTTGTATCTTAGCAAATTAAGATTTACAAAATGTTAAACGTAAGCGCAAAGACTTTTTAGGTGTTTGGCGAGAGTGCTCACAAAGCCACCATTATACAGATTGAGAATAAAAGAATACCCCAACTTTGAAGTCTATAATATCAAAACCAAACAATCTACAACCTTGATTGACCAATCAAATGAACCGTGGAACTGTGAAGTTTGTTTACCATATCTTCATAAATGTTCAATGTGACCACCACGAGCCCAAACGACATCTACCCGACCATCAAACTTGTTCCACACTCTTTGTCAGCATGTCCGGTGTTACGGTTTAGATGGCGTCCAATTCTCATTTTGAGGTAGTCAATGTTAGCTGGCAATAGTGGATGAAAGACTTAATCCTTTGTGTACCCTCATAGAAAAAAATTGCACGGGGTAAGATCCGGGCTTCTTGGGGGCCAGTGTTAAAGAACCTGACCAACTGCTCCTCGACCAATCCAACGTTGCGGCAACATCTCATTCCGATATTCGCTAACAGCTAGGTGCCAATGGGGTGGCCCACCATCCTGCTGGAAAATGAAGTCCCTGCAGCCGCCTCTTTTAACTGAGGAAACAACCACTGTGTAAGCATGTCCAAATAAGGGGTAGCAGTGGGCTCGTGAAAAAAGGGCAGAAAACAGTGTCTTTGGATACAGCGCAAAACACGTTCACTTTGGAGGAAGCACGCTCATGTTTGGTGGTTTCATGTGAAGGCTCCTAACTCCATATCCGCACGTTGTGCCGGTTCCCCTTACCATTTGCATGTAACGTCGCTTCATCGCTAAACACCACCTTTGACACAAAGGCATCGCCTACCTCGTTCTGGGCACAAAAAGGAAACATCAGACTGTCCCATTCACATTGACGTGCCAAATGCGAGCTCGCTTCCTTCTCACCACCTCAAACAGAGAGTTACGAACGCCATCCAAACTGTAACACCGGACATGCTAACGAGCTTGATTATCGCGTAGATGTCGTTTGGGCAGCTCGTGGTGGTCACATTGAACATTTATGAATGTATGGTAAACAAACTTCATGATTCATTTCATTGGTCAATCAAGGTTATAGGTTGTTTGGTTTTGATATTTTCGAACTTCAAAGTTGGGGTATTCTGTCATACTCACCCTGTATTTTCTAAGATTTAAAAATGGGAGTTTAAATTCCCTCTCATATTGTTTTTGCTTCTGTAGATTGTTTTGGTTACTAAACACCAAACAGACAATATTGGAACACTAGTGATGCAGTAATGCAATTATTAGTTTCCAAATATAAATTTTAAAATTAATTGCTTATGGACAATAGTAGTATGTAAAACTATACACTACCCATAATTTTAAGTAACTTGTAAATTCCTATGGATACTTTGAATTATCATGTGAAACGTAGATAACTGGAAATAGATATTTATAAAACAATGCATTGAACATAACCAATTTATGCAAAATATGTAACTTTATGATTACCAGAGCAGGATCCATTACCTGTGGTTAATATTTTCTTGGTTGTACAACACAAAAATGTTTGTATTTATATGCAGTATGGCAATTATATAGTATGGGTGATTCCATATGAAATCAACAATAGGGGGTTTGCCTCACAATTTCTGATTTTGATGGAATTTGGTTGGTTATATGCACCAATCGTTTAACCTCCAAAACAATTCTTATAATATTAAAAATGACTCGCTGGTCCTTGTGCTTTGAGGGGAGGTATGTGAACAAGAATCCAAAGATGTGTGTTTGGCTGGCTGGCGAATCACCTTGTTGGCATGCTGTCAATCATTATATAGCAACAATTCTGCAATACTATAGACCCAGCTCTCCTGCTCAGTTAATTGATCTGACGAGGAGCATATAGGTTGTGTTGTATTGCAGTCTCTATACCAGTCTGATTTAGGTTTGTCGTTTTAGCTTCAGTATTTTAAGAGAAGATTGTGAAAGACAATTCATGCAATTTAGAGCGAGAATATAACATTACATGATTTTAAAGTTACTGAATTACAATGGGTTGTTCTTGTTCTATTGGCATTCTACAGGAAGTGTATGTCACACACTGTCCTACTCTAGGTCCTCTGTATTGCATAATATTTATGAGTTTACTGAAGAACAGAAAACATTATTTTCATTTAGAACTAATTGTAATGATATGAAAACTGTGTGTACTTTTCATAAGGCTGAATTTCTGCACAGATACTTTCACATTTACGCCATGTCTTGTTCAGACCCTAACAATGTCCACTCAAAAACTGTTAAAAAATCACTGCGGGATATATCAATATAACTTTCAGACTGCAAGCTANTTACGCCATGTCTTGTTCAGACCCTAACAATGTCCACTCAAAAACTGTTAAAAAATCACTGCGGGATATATCAATAAAACTTTCAGACTGCAAGCTACCACTTCATATTTGGCACCCAAACATCTTGGCCTAACTACCTTGTAAGTAATATCACTTCACTGTTTGTTTTTGTTTTCTTGGCAATGTGAAAATTACAGAAATTTACTTCTGATGCAGTATTCCTTTTATTTTTATGCCCTCCACTATCACTAAATTACTGTGCATACCGCCCATTCAATGTTTACATCACAGTTTTGCACTTTGGACAGTTTATAAAAAAAACTGCAATTTCAAACTCCCGGGCATGACCTAAAACAGTAACTATTTTTTTTGCATTCCTAACTGGTTTTGCAACGTAGGTATCAGACTACAATCACCACCCTCGCTCAAAAGTTGCAAATTATGTATTTGCTAGTCGTTAAGAAGCTAATCATAAAGTACAGTAGATGAGAACAGTCTGCAGTGTTTACAAATACCGCACGACTTTTTACTGCGTAATTATTACACTCCACAAAAAAATATTCATCTGTGTCAACATATGTTCTATTTACTTTCGCCATATAACCAACATTTTTGGTTAGAGATAATCGTTTTTACATAAAATACATGTACACGTGCTTCCGCCAGTGAACGAGCCCCATAGCGATTAGGTTCAATATATATTGAATCATACGTGCAACGATAATCTTTTGCTCCATTTTTAATATGACCAACACGTTATCACCACGCAAATAGTTTTGTTATCCGCATATATGGGAAGTAAATGAAAGATAATGCTGTATAACAAATGGAAAATTGTAAAACTTGATGCTTTAAGAGATTTCACGATGAAAGAAGCTTGCACTGTGGTTTTAGATACACTTAAACAAGCGAATACAGAGTTTGCGGAATTTCACGAATGAACAATTTCTCAGCATTTTGCAGTTCGTGAAAATTTGTAGGCCCTAAGTATTGTGTTCAATCAAAAAGCCCCACGAAATAGTTGTTCATTCTGTATTTCTACCTGTAATTTGTAACACGAAAACGAAAAGCAGATTGTGGTATGAAGCATGGACAAATCACACCAATGAAAACCATTCATTGCTTGGTACAGTCCTCTGCCTCAATTCTTTGGTTTGTAAGCCTTCTGCCCAAGACTAGATAAAGAAACTCCCACAAGCAGCTGAACTACGCTATTATACAACTGCAATGATGCATATGCACAAATAACATTCTTTACAAAAATGTCGGTAGTAAATAACTACGCCAGAAGCAGAAGAGGTTAAGCCCACACGGTGGAAGGTTCCGGCATTCATATCCAACCTCCTCCCAGCAACAATACACAGAAACCATCAGCCATTAACACTTCATAGCAGGGGACTCGGACATCCTTTTCTTATTTCCTACCTTCTCTCAGTTCAACCATGACACCATTATTTCCGGAACTTTGAAAAGATGTAACTGTGAGATTCAACTACTTTGTAAATGAGGGTGTTAACTATTTAAGGGGGAAGTTGATCCCACAAGAGAAAATATTTTATGTATTTGATTGGCGACAGAGCATTTGTTTATTAAGTTGAAGTGTTTTCATCTGCTAGTCTAAAGAAGACTTTTACTTCATTTTTGCAGTTAATTGTACAACACACTCCCTCAAACAATTATTAACAAATATTTAAATATGACATATTAAGAAAGTGCGTTCGCAGATCTTCTAATAACACTTGTAGCATGATTATTGCTAGATTTGTTTGCTTCATGTATTGAAAGAACACACCATATCATACTTTTGAATGCTATGATGGAAGTAATTTTTTCACTGACAGGAACAGCTTTTTATGATTTTTTAATATTTGAAGTACAATCTGACTAGTTACAAAATACACTATAAAATATGCTCTTCCTAGAATGCAGGGCATTTAAATATCAACAATTGAACATAGGCTTGTTATGCCAAGTTTACTCTTCGATACTACGCTTTGATAATTAGTGTTTAAGTAGCTTCAACGCAGTCTCCAAATCACTCGGGATATGTATGAACAAGGTGAGATTCTAGTTGAGAAACCAGTCAGATTGTGCATACCATTCTCCGTTACCGCGAGTGACACTAAAAATAAACATACGATTTAAAAAAATAAAAATTCAGGAAAAACACACATTAACATGATTCAAACACAGTACAAATATTATGCAAGTTAAAAATTTGTAAATTTTTTCAATGCAAAAATTTGTGAGAAGTGGTATATTTTATGTACAAGTAAATATTAAAAATTGAAATAAATAAGTTTTAAAAGTCATCTTTGTCTGTTACAATTCATTGGAATTGAGAATAACTATTTAAAATACAGGCCTACTTAACACATCCTAAGAATGCAGACTGGAAATTTCAATGCAAATGCACTGATTAGTGAGTATTGTAAATGATCATTGAAACGTTTACATGCATTTGCAGGTATAATCCATTCACGGTATCTTCGATACTTTTGAAAAGAACCTTTGAAAAATCACCCTAGGAGTTACATGTTCAATTGGTTATAAAAAAATGGTATATGGAAAAAGGTTTTGTCTTGCTTTTAGCACTGAAGCACTATATAAATTGGTTGTTTTAAGTTTTAAGTATATTTTTTCAATAAATTTTAATAATTTGTTAAAAGTCCGTAAGAATTAACAACGGATTTTGAAGGGACATGTTGGTTATAGCTGAAAAGAAATAGTTCGTAGGTTAAATATTAATATGTATAAATTTAATGCCGTAATTGTAAAGTTAATATTGCTAAACTATATATTTACATTTTTACGTAGCACTCATGGGTAAAGATTTCACCGTTATTAATTGAAATTAAATAAATTTCAGTTGTTGTCCAGCGGACTCGTACACTCCATCTTGTTCGTTTGGGCACGTTTTTTTCAGAAGTATAACCACGCCACATTGGAGACGCTGAATTGTGGTTATAAAACTAACGTAACACATTCTTTCTACTTACAAGATAATTCTAGGTTAAGATGTAATTTTAGTATTAGCGTTGTTATTTCTGCAGTTTATCAAATAAACGTGCAAAATATAGAAAGGCATTTGAATATTTCCGTTACGTTATTCCCTTCGCAAAGAATGCAAAGGAATCGAATTTTGGTCGCCGCCAACTGATAATCGATTATTTTCGAAAGCTTTTTGTGGAGACCAAGAGATGGCAGCACATTAGCGTTGGTTCTTCAGTGCCAAATGTTAGCCGTGACTCGTCTTTCCGCCGCATAGTGTTGTTTTTATGTTGCAGTGAAGAAGCGCGACAGTTCTTGATGGAACAGAGATGTACCTACACCGCAGGTTTCAAAATGAAAGTGATTTTGTTCGCTGAAGAGTTTGGAAATCGAGCCGCGGGCCGTGAATTCGTAGTAAATGAAACGTTAGTGCGGGGCTGGAGGAATTTTTCTCACTTATAAGTCGCACCCCGAGTTTTCAATAAATTTTTTTTTTAATAAAATGTGCCACTTATATGCGCTAAAATACGGTACCATTTATCACAGTGAAATCTTTAACCTGAGTGCTACTTCCAAACGTTTATTATGTAAAATTTAACTTTTTTCTTACTGCAAATATGTAAATAAATCTTAATACAATAAGTAAACTTTAATTAAATTATATAATTAACAGTTCCGATATATACTTCAATCTACCTTTTTGTATGTATTACAACATTTCGCTAAATTGATTAGCATTTTTTAGACATTTAGAGAATTTTATTAAAGTATATGACAGTTGAGATTACATGGCATTGTTTCTCTTCAAAAATAAATTTTGGTAGTTCCCACATGGACACTGTTAATAAAATATTTGACAGTTCCCACAAGGCACTGTTTGTTTACAAAATATTTGACAGTTCCCACATGGCACTGTTTACAAAACGTTTGACAGGTGTCACATGGCAATGTTTTGTTTACATACTGCGGAAGGATACATAATCGGCTCCCTGAAAGTAGATATTTAGCAGGGTTTCAGAAAATCTTGAAGTTACCGTGAAGACATTATAGGTTCTATTCCACAAATTGCTATGCAGGCCTACTGCTTTTCTACAAGTCCAACGTATACTTCAAAATAAAAATATTTATTTTTCCGCAGTAGACCTAGTAGATTATCAATATCTCAGGAAACATTGTCTAGCAAAACCAACTGTACTCTAAGGTTGCATTGATAGGTAATATTATGTAATTGGACCATACTTGTTCCTCTTTCAGATCCTCCATCCACGACCGGAATCAGTGTGAAGTGGGCTGCCCTTGTTCTTAAAAAGGTCAAAAAAAGAAATTAAAATGTAAATGAAATCTTGTTGGCAACACCCATCCTTTACAGTAAAGTCTTTAGTTTCAAAATAATTTTAATAAAACCACAGAAATAAATTTTGTTGAAATAAATACGTGTTCCATGTATTCCTTGTGACCTACCATCCCTGATGTATAGTTGCTGTCTTGAGTTTAGTTGGGTTCTAAAATTTTGTAATCATTGTGCCGATGTGCAGCGTTTATTCTGACTATAATAAACCGGACTTCGCCTCATCTGGATGTGCCTTCACGTCACCCCAAGCGGGGTTTGAACCCTGAAACAATTTGCTACAAGTGCCTACAAGTATGCCACCCTTGTTCAGGAGGCACCCACACACACGTCAGCCAAGATTGTTAGACCTGATGTCAGATATCACACCAACCCCATCCCCCCCGGGGTGTGGATGAAGCCAGCCCAGCAGCCAAGACTACATTACAGAGCAACGTACTTCAGCCACGAGCAGAAGGATGGCGTTAGAGAGCGCAACTTCGCCCAGAGGCACCTCAGATGAGCCTGCAGGAGTAAGGGCATAAGATGTTCTCCAGCTCCATCAGCTCGCTCCACCACTTGAAGCGCTGGTACTCTCTGCTGATACCACCTTCGCAACCTTACAGAAACTCTACCAGATAGTCACCATCTACCTCCAAAGAAATCTTCGAACCCCTTGAACTGCCAAACACCCTTCTGGTAACGTCAACCACACTACCCTTCTGGTAGTGGCTCTCGACATCACTTCTGGACAATGGCATTGAGATAGTTAGGGACAGTAGTTTTAATAGCTACGCAGCCGCACCTGCTTTATTCAGGCCAGACCCAGGTCCCCTTCACCTGGTTTACGTAATTTACTTCCGGTCTGTTCTTGGCAAGTAAGGAGGTAATACGGGCCACCGTATTTATTCCTCTCGGAATGAACACGTTTTTCTCTCAAACATCTGCGTACTAGTTTCTAAGGGCAAATAATTTTATCCTCTGCAGACATCAGCCTGTCAGGGTAAAGTCGGATCCGCGCCTTTGACAAACCCATTACCAAACCTAAAGTAGAACTGGGGGCTCCCTTAATCGGCCGAACGTACGTCATAAACACACCCAGTCGACTGCCACCCATACTGTGTGCACCTGGTGCGCAGTAAGGTAGAGCCACAACCACTAGCTACACAATCCACAAGGCAGCTAGTCAGGTTCTGGAGGCCTGCCCATCTTTGAACCCACACCCAACGTCGTTGTCAGACGCTCAAGAGTAAACCCACCCCTCCAACCACCGTGCCTCATGTCGCCAATTGTAGTAAACAGATATGGCTGTGTTAGCTCGGCTTTGGCTCTACACCTAGCTAGGGACCATCGTCCCTGCTTCTCCCTGACAAGGCCGATACTTGTACCTACTTCTTATGCCGTACACCCGGAAGGAAGGCAGCTATAGTCTCCAAAGGCAACGGGAGTTGCAACCCACACCCAGCTGCACTTTGCAGCACAACACCCTGGGAATGAGCTCAAGTTGCCTGCCAGCTGGAAAGGAATCGCCTCCCACTCCCTCTATCAGTCCTCGATCAAGACAGCCGGGTAACCGCACCCAATCAGGACAGACTTCCGCAAAGACTGACACATTCCGGTAGGGTTGGCTACTCCCTGGTTCTAGTGCCGCCAGACCAGCAGCCCTCCCCAGGCTCACCACAGTCGCTCCAGGTCGGGGCACCAGCTCCAGTCAACTTCAGCAGCAGCATCATCTGGGTCCGCTGTCACCCCAAGCCACCCTCAGCAAAGGTAAACCTGAGGCTGTGTGCCACCCAGTTTGCCGTACCGCTAAGCCCACATTTGCCTTTGTACAGAGTCCCAAAGCCATACGCCCTGTACTGTATACCGGCCGGGGCCCGGTCAGCCAATAGTATAGTCAGTCACTGATATCAACCTATGTCTCTGACCAACACGTTAAAACTTGCCCGACCGTGACGTCGCTGTCAAACAGACGTCACGCTTCTAGTTTCTATGATGCCCAACATGAGGTCACAGCATTTTTTCTAGTTATGATAGTGAAGCAGAACTAGGCCAGCAGGACCCAGAGATTCAGTGTTACTAGCTGGGAGTCAAACCCCATTAACCAAACTTCAGGGAGTCTGAAAACACCCAGTGGTGCTCAAATCAACCGAACTAGCCAAGAAGCCTGAAGCAGATGCTAGCTTAGTCGACCAAGACGTAAATAATCCGTTAAGGGGCCCGCCTACATAGCTCTTGAAATTTGTTGCTTAGTGTATAAAACACACGATTTTTTTTGCAAAACTATTTAACGTGCAACGCTATGGTACACCCAAAAGGTGTCATATAACCACCTGCCCTGGCACAGGGTTAAACCAGATTATATGCGGACACTGTCAGAAAAGCTTCCATTACCAATGTTTGGGATGGACAGATGAACCCCAATATACAGACAGACTGGAGTTCCACTGTAATGAATGCCACACCCGCCAGACTGCGTATTGCAGCTGGCTGACTTGCGCCAGGCAAGGTATAAATACTGTATGCTGCATAGTTTGTGCGCAATCCTTCCACATCTTCTTAAGCTGGCCAGATGAGTGCATCATGCGACCAGACCTCGTATATTTGTATATAGATGTGAGGTGTGCAGGAGAGTGGAGGAATACCGCCCAGACAACCCTGGCACTCGCCAGAGCTCGACCACTGCCCGAACTAGCAGCGAGCCTCAACTACCGGAGTTTGCCGGAAGGCTGCATTAGGTTCCTCTTAAACAATGGGTTGGGAGGACACAAAAAAACAACAAAGGGAAGGCCATCAAATGGTGGGCGAAATACGGATAATTCACTACTGAGTGGGGGCAGCTGTATTCCCGCCTCGTCACGCAATTCTTGAATTCAATAACAGAACCCAGGCCACCGACGAAGAGGTCAAGATAATTGTCTACAGAAAGGTCCAATGTACTGGAGGATTATCTCGGAAGGAAACGAGCAGAGCTGCGTGCACCACGTTACACGCATGATCCTCCCTAAATTAGGTAATTTTCTACAAATCACCGAACCACAGTAATTGGAAGAACTAGGGGAGCGTACGAAAGAGAGAGAAACTACCGGGAGCAGGTAGTCTTGGAGCAAAACTAAAGGTTCACGAGAAGAGAGGAAGCGAAACAGCAAGTAGAGAAGGCACACCCCCTTACTCTCCATACTCCCCTCTCTTCGCGCCTGCCACCACTAATTCCTTTGGGCTCCCGCAGTGCCGGTTCTGCCTGGAACGGCACTTTAATCGTGACTGCCCTGCAAAGCTTGGCGGCTAGTGGGCATAAAAAGGGAGCATGAGCGAAGAAAGCGCCCTCCCGTTCTTGTTAGCACCGAAAATAGGAGAGACTATTATTTGGGACAACCCTGACGCCAGCAGCAGAAATGCATCATGGATTGTGGGCATGTGCAGATTGGGGGAAAGAAACTCAGATTGAGGGGTTTCCACAAGTCTCCTTTCCTCTCACACAAATAAAATTCTTAGAAAACAGAGAAGTAAAAAAAAAAAAAACATATTTTGAAGTCTCTTTACACTAGCATATCATAAGAGTAAAGAAGAAAAAGTAAATACGAGCAACCATTCTACAATAAAGCCACTACTTTAAGAACTTGCATGGTTCACAGGAAAAGGGTTGGTATTGCTAAGGGGTATTTGGTCAAACTTTTTTCATTCTTAAAAAAAAAAAAAAGTAATTTTAAGAGGGTAGCCATTCAGGGGTCCTAGAAGCAAGTTGACTGTACTACCCATGCCGAAAATATTTACTTTCACTTTACTATTGGCACTGAAAATATTAACTGCTCATACAACTACTACCTACCTGCACTAAAAATATTTTCATGTACATATTTTGTTTTACATTGGATGACACTGCCTCACGTGAAACAGAAATTTGTAGTAACATATATTCAAAAAATAAAAATGAAGAAATTCAGTTTGTAAAGATAAATGCCTTTGCAACATGATCCACTTTTACAGCAAAATACATATCTGATTCTACAAAATTAATCCCAAAATATATTGCAAAAAAAAAAAATAAAAAAAAAATCACCCAAGCATTTTGTCCGCAATCATCTAAACAATTTCATACTATTTCAGTAGTGGTGCACAACTGATGGTAGAACTACCAAATATAGATTGTGTATCACAGAATTCCCAGACAATTTTCAAATTCTTTCGACATACCCCTGTCTTTCCGGTTTTCCAGATGAGAGGCAACCAGCTTCGTTTCGTTATTTGCAGCGTGTCTATTTATGAGACACTTTCTTACCAAACTGGGCCAATAACAATTAAGTTACTCCAAACACTGAACTTCCATGATTTGAGGGACACACCCAAGAGGTGTGCCAAAAACATCCCATGTTGAAAGTCAAATCTGAACTGTGTTTTCGAGTGCAACTTGCTGCAGAATTCTTTTGTGAAAAATAAGAGCCTTTAGAAATAGAGAACATTTTGTATTTGTAATATAAAATAACAATGCAAAGAAAAAGAGAGGTGATATTTTGGAAAATCAGTTTTAGAAGATTTTATTTCGTAACTGGTACAAACCTAAAAATAAAAAAAGTACAATTTAGCATGTATACACTTTTCACACTTTATACACAAATTAACTAACATTGAGTGCACAAGGGACAAACATAGTGATCTTTGTGCATTTGCAAGGTCCATAATAGCACATAATTAAACTGCTAAAATGTGGCATTCAAAAACCTGTATAGATAAATTTTCTAAATATAATCAACTAAAATTCCAATTTTGGAATTATCTAATTTGAGACAATTAATACTTGCTCAGAACATGAGCAGAGTTTCACCTCCATTACACACACGTTGCAATTTTAATTGCTCACAACAACATTTCAAAGTTGAAGGCTCTGCCTACCAAGCCTGTAGCCACAGAGTTTGTAATAGGTAATAATGTTGCAATGCATCAATTTTAAAGATACATATTTTAAACAAAACATATTTTAGGTCAAATTTCTAAAGAATATCAATATGTTAAAAAATCCTGCCAAACTTTTTGTTTAACAAGTTTTCTTCCAGAATTTAAATTAACATAATCAAACTTGTTGGTTGCAGACTTGATAGGCAGATCGCTTAATAGAAATGTTGCAATTTTTTGAAGGTTCCTGAAAACCTTAACTTAAATATCACTGTTTTCGTTACTTACACGAGAGTTATGTTGAGGTTCAACTGTATATGTAAGAATCAAAAAATTTGTAAAATATATACTGTTGTAATAATTTCAGTTTTACTAGACTAAAATGATCAGGACTATAACAATGTTAATTGCACATGTGGTTTAAGAACACAATATGTGCATACACGTAGAGTTTACCACGAACAGCCTGTAGTCTAAAAATATCCACCATGGGGTGCTAAAAAAAAAAAAAAAAAACACCCTCAAAACTTTTAGTGTGCAAAAATAGGACTACCCCCAATTTTCCAAGTTTACAATTAGAATAAAACATTTGTGTCATACTGGGGTACAATGATATTTGCCAATATACTTCAGCAAGATTTCTCTACCAAACACATGCAACAGAAACACATTAAATACAGTAATTTGAGTTTACTTTGAACAAACTGGAGTAAGTGAACCACTAAAAATGTTTGGGCGTAATTTAGTGAGGTGTTAGTAAAATTTCATGGACAGGCAATATTAAAAATTTATAATACACTGCTACAGTCCGCTGTTCCTTTGGTACAAAAATTAAATTTTGAGTGGTTGAAAGTTAGCACAAACACTTTCATTTTCAGTATTGACCCAATTGCTTAGTTGACAAAAATATGTTGATTCCAATTTTTGAAAAATAAGGGTAATCTTATCCAGTGGAACCGTGCTACAGGTGACAATGGCTAGCTAAATTATCACTACAGCTAATTATTGTATTAACTACAATTTACCAAGCAGCATATTCCATGCAGTGTTAACATACTTCACAGGCACCGTTCTCTGAAAGGAACAATACACAAAGAAGCTGACACGTTGACAGTAAAATACAATGCAGCATACATGATTCAGTGAATTTTTCATTATTCATTAGCTTTAATTACATTTTATTGTATTTCCCTATTATTTACTTGGGTCACATCAAAATTCCTATACAAACAATGCTAACTGTTGACATCAATCAAAGATTTCTAATAGGTTGTTTTCCTGTAATGTCCGTTCAAAACAGATGGTACATTCGCCAAAACACTGTGCGCATCAATCGTTTTTCAGCACTATGTGAAAGCAAAACATGGAAAATCATTAACTGGTCTATCAATAGCATTGTTCAAATCCAACGGCATTTAGTGTTATAGACTACTTTTGTTATTGTTACGCGATTACTGCACTCGTAGGTTAGCGACAGTGAGAAAGTATCTCTTATTATTATTCTTGCAAGTTTATTGCGCTCGTAGGTTGGCCACAAAGAGAACGAATCTCACAATTTCAAACACTGTATAAAACGATCCACGATCTTGTTTAAACCACAATTTGCTATGGGAAATTTGAATAAGGTTACAGACGTGATCATTATCAGAAAATATCAGTCATGGGTTAGTATCGAAAAGGTTTGGAAATAGCTCGGAAAATAATGGCTGGTGAAAATTGTTGTAAATAAATCAGTTGTGGCAATTTTAACTGACTGATTGAACATTGCTTGACCGCTAAGGAACACTGGACAAAAACATACACTGTAACATCATTTTCCACATTCAACAATAGTTCACACAATTGTTAAAATCAAAGTAAGCTATAATCATTAGTAATTTAGAAAATACTTATTTTTTGGCATTGCCATGATATGGCGTCTATGCGAGATCTCCCTGTCTAATTTCAAGTACTTATTTCCATCCTTTATTTGCCCTTACTTGAAGAAGACTGAAGTCTGCAAATGAACATACTGCTGAGCGTAAAAACCACTTGCTCTTTCCACAGCAACATTTCTGTCTCACTTTTGCTTAGACACCCTACCCTCCCTTCTTGGTCGCTATTTTTCCTCTTGTTATTTGCTAATTTTATCAGTATTTGTCTACAGTATTTGTTTTCACAAATATAACTCCACCTAACAGGGGAGAGAAGAGAAAGTACCGTACTAATGGGGAAGAAAGGAATCTCGCACATCCTTGCCCCTTTTGTGTATACAAGTGAAGGCTATAAATGTTTTAGCTCATAGAAACTACCTTTAGAACAAATGAGTACACAAAATTGCACGCCTTTTAAATGAGTATGTTAACCACATACATAATATAGAACAGCGCAATGCATTAAAAAATTATCACTATTGTGAATGTCACTGTAACCCATACTCATTATGGCACGGTTTCACTGTAATTACTTATGTAAAGGAAGACTACCAAATACGGCTAGCTACAAAAAATAAGAATGATTTGTTATTGGGGTTCTCTCCCCAGTGGCTAGTAATGCCCACACCAGTTGCTGGATTGTGATGAAAAATTTGTCAAAACACTGGGTTCCAAAAAACTATTTCAACTTGGTGGGTGGATGGGATGCCAACCCCTACCATGTCTGCTGCTGCTGGACTCTCGACAGTACACATGCATTGGTAACTCATGCCACAATTCCACTCTCCTGCCAAGTGCCAAGAGTCTAACCTGAACATAAGACCACTTTATAACAGGACACCATTAATTCTCCCTCAAATTACTCGGACATGTATTACAAGAACAGACCTGCCAACTTCTCAGCTATCTACAGCAGTAAAAAATTTCTGTGCATAACACCATTGTTCATTTAGGCTTGACCTGTCACAAGAAACTTACAACATTAAAGGACCAACACTGCAAAAAAGTTTATTTCACATGGGCAAGTTATTTCACCCAAGACACGTTGTTAGTAACATTGTACACGAAAACTTGTACCCATCTGCAAAGATCTCCATTCTCTCGAAAATTCCAAAGCAAGAGTTTCTGGAAGGCTGCCTGACCTTCCAGATGCAAGTTTATACTCTTGTGAAGGAAATGAAGCCCGTTGAGGAAGACTGGGGAGGGGGTGGTTGTTGTTGATTGTTAAGTATCTGCTCTTCCTTCATCAAATTCAGATAGTGATGAACGTACCTTATCTGCATATGGACATATATTGTCAGATTTAAGAGAACTTGAAACCTGCCAATTTGGAAATTCGCCTTACAAAATTTTTGGCAGAAAAAATCAAACTCTGAATTTTGAATTTGTGCAGAATGTATGTTGTGACAATGGTATTGAAAATATGTCTATAAATAGAACTGTTCATTTTAATGCCGTTTCATTTTTAACAATAGGCTTAAGAGAGTTTGCTGTTTAAAATGTTTTTTTTTTTTTTTTTTTTTTCAAATCATTATCGTCCTTTTTTATATATATATATATTTCTGAATGGTATTTGTAAGCTGGATGCATTTAAAGTTTACTTTAAAAAGTGGAAGCTAATTTTTAAAATTACAGAAGAATATGAATTTAGTAGCAAATTTTGTTTCCACTTTCAATTTTTTACACCAAATTTTGCATCGCTTTTACATTTTTACACAGTAATTTTTCAACAACTTTTAAATTTTTTACACCAAAATTTTGCACCGCCTTACAAATATTTTAACAAAGAAATGGGACAACTTTATTCACCATATTTTGGGGGTCCCTAGTTATATGGTGTTATGTTCCTTAAACCCATCAAGGCCAAATCATACTTTCTTTGCTCATGCCTTCAATTATTTTAACAATTAGTTAATAGTGGTCTTATATCCAGGTAAAAATGGGACATTCTGAACAGTCAACACTCATCCAACACATGTCAGCAAAGACACAGATTACAAAAAATAACAGAAGAAACCTCCAAGCATTTGCCTGGAGTGAGTTCTGAAAATCAAAATCAGGAATGCTTGGACAGGAAATTGAACTTCTGTCCTCCAACTGAGAATCCAGTGTCATTACTTTGCCAAATTTCTCTGAAATAAGCAGTTCAACGTAAAAAGATGCAAATTTTACATACCAGAATGAACTCGCACAGCAATTCACTCAAAACTCTCAACCACACACCTAATAAGTAGAGTTAGTGAGATTCCTAAATCCTGACAGTATTTATCTATAAATATAAAACATGTTTGATAACAATGCTATTAGATAAATGCACAATAACACTAATAAAACCAGTGGATGATTATAGGACTGTGCAAATATCAGTTTTTCATTAAAATAAAATGAGAATTGAATATTTGCAAACACCAAATAATTTGCAAATATTTTGAAACTTTGATGCAATAAACAATTTGTCTATCTGCGAGTCATCATATCTGGTGGAAACTAGATTAATATGCATACATTTTTTTTAGAGATGGGTCCAAACCCCATTTCGCAGATATTACTGATACAGATACTTTGTAGTCCATCTCGCAGAGTGCCAATTAAGGTGAGCCGATATGGTTTTTGAGCATTTTCCGATATTACCGATACCAATACCGATACTGACTTGACAAGGAAAAATAACAGTTTTTCATGTTAAAAAAAATTAAAAACTTTATTTTTAAAACATTTCGTTAAAAAAAATTGAATTATCTTTGTTTTAATTGTTTTAGTGATAGCCCAAACTGTTAAGATAAATAAAAATCTAGGAACCACTTACTAGTTAGTAAATAAGCATATTTTTATGACAAAAGTAATCTAAATTGATGTAAAGAAATGTGTAAGATGTGATACACATATGAACTATGCATATAATGTATTTGTAGCATTAACCTACCTTTGTTTTCCACAATACTAAATGGTAAAAGGTCTGTGCAAATGATTTTTTTCAACGAGACTATTTATTTTCACAGTGCAGGCATGTGATGAAGGATAAGGTTTACTTTTTTCTATTAATTCATACACGTTATGAAATTTCGGTTTAGACCTGTTTACATCAAGGCTAGATGAACATGTAGCAACACAATCTTTTTCTGAAATTTGTGAAGTACTCACAATTATGGCATGGTTAGGCACCTTTTATCTGCCAGAAAGTTGTGTTGAGAATTGTACAACAGGTCTAGGAGGACACTGTTGTAATTAGAAGTTCTCCCACTTCAAAGGGTGCGTACACTTAAGGTGCCATTTTAAGTTTGTGGTACTATACGCCCTCGATGATGTACCGCCTCTCGAAACCAAACATTGGCAAATATTGCAAACAGCCTTGCATTCTTGCGTGTTGCTTAGGGTAAAAAAATTCCACACGTCACTTTTCCTTCCAGCCATATTATTTGTTTTATTTTTTGCTGGCACCAGTAAATAATTCCACCACGTTCTTTCCGTAACCTAACCCAGTCATATAATTACAACAACAACAAAAAAAAAACACACACACACCCCTGTTGGAATGGCGCTGCTGGGCGGCTGTAATGTGCAGCATGTAAATGCTAAGACAAAATATTTATGGAGGTAATCGTAAATATTAATTATTGTTGATATTAAATATGTTTTGGGCTGATTAAATGTTAAGTTTTGTTCATGCGGCAAGATTGCCTACAGAGATAAATATCAGTAAATGCAAATGGTGGCTACTATTGTTTTGTTGTATACATGTTGTGTAAACAATCATGCAAAACGTGCCTAATTTTGCTTTAGAAATAAACACAGCCAGTTAAGTACTTTAGTAAAAACCATTTAAAAAATATAAATTATTTTAATAAACCCATATAGTGCGCTAATCCACTCCAATTATGGCAAGATGAAAATTGCATCATCTTAGATTCTTAGGGCAAAATATTGGTTATAATATCCGCTATTTAAACATGAATTGCAAACAATTCCGATACTAAAGATATCGGCCTGTTTCGATATATCGGTACTGGTATCGGCTCAGCCCTAGTGCCAATGCAAATGATTTAATTTGTAATTTTTTATATGGTGTCAAGAGCATCAAAAAACTTCTATAGGATGTCCACTGAAATTCAATGTTGGAATTCCCTGACTTTTGTTTTCCAGGCAGAATCTTACAATTTTCTCCGACCTATTTTTAGGAGCCAAACCTTCCAATAGGGCTGAGCCGATACCGGTACTGATATATCGAAACCAGCTGATATCGTAATTATCGGTATTGTGCGCAATTCATGTTTAAATCGCCGATATTGTAACCAATATTTTGCCCTAAGAATCTAAGATGATGCGGTTTTCAACTTGCCATCATTGGAGTGGCTTAGCTCACTATTTGGTTTTATTAAAATAATCACTATTTTTACATTGGTTTTTACTAAAGTACCCAACTGGCTGATTTTCAAAGCAAAATTAGGCACGTTTTGCACGATTGTTTACGAACATATATACAACAAAACAATAGTAGCCACCATTTGCATTTACTGAATTTTATCTATGGAGGCAAGCTTGCAGCATAAACCAAACTTAACATTTAATCAGCCTAACACATATATAATATTAACAATAATTAATATTTACGATTACCTCCAAAAATATATTGTCTTAATTGTTTTATGACAAACCGCAAACATGGCGAGACAAAAAAAACTTATGTAATATTGGTTATATGTAGCACATTACTGCCGCCTAGCGGCGCCATTCCGACAGTTTGCCTTTTTTTGTTTGTTTGCTGTTGCTGTAGTAACATGATGGTGTTACTTCATACGCATAGTTTACGGCATTCTTTAAACACAGGATCTACAAGGGCAGCCCGTAAGAACCTCCTGGTCGGAAAGGCAACACTGTGCATTACACACAGTAAATTTGGGCACAACACTTTCATACACTCTTTTATATATATATATAAAAAAAGTAAATTGTGTTATAACGATAACTCGCTATAGCGATAATTTATTTTGCCATTGTCGACTATTGACATAACGCGGTTCCACTGTATTTAATACAGATTTTGTTCATTGATGAACATCAGTTAAAGTTATACTCTTTGTTCTATGTGCATAGATAGAAACCTATCTTAAACTCATCTGTAGTTTATAATATTTTTGAAGTGGTTTCCAGCTGTAAGGCAATTTATTTTTAGCTATACTGTTTTTGTTTGTCATGAAACATGTGTCTATATATAATTTGCATACTGAAAATAGACTTTGGAACCTATACTTTATTTCCATTAACAGTTCTATGAAACTTTTTCCTTCCAAATCCAATCAAATTTTTTACCACACAGGTAATTCTTTGTTACATTTGATATGCCTACGCCCAAAACTTATTTGCATAAATATCCATTTTTTCAAAAATTTGCATGCCCCTAGAGGTTTTTGTCTCATAAATAAAATTCCATTAAAAATAAAACAAGATTGGCAACCTGCATTTTGTGCGCATGAAAGTACTGCCAGAATTCAGAAAACTCACAATATAGACTAGTGCAAGAAAAGAACCAATACACCCCCTAAAAAAATGTACTAACTCAGGAGTCCAGTAGCAGCAGTTAAAACTTACTAGTAGTGATTATTCTTCTGGAACTTCTATCTCCCCGTTGTTGATCTGGTCAATAACATCGTGTGGGTTCTTCCCTTCAATTGTGCAGCCCACAGACTGAAACACACAGGCAACAGCTGTAACAACAGATCAACATTACATTTTCATGGCTACTTCAACATGTCTATTCCACCCTTTCCCCTGATGCAACTATTATCAAATGGAAGTTCAGAAAACTTTTGAATACAGCAAAAAACCACATTTTTATCCACCACCTGATATTACACTTTCCCCTATTTTACAAGTTTTCTTTGGTTCCATGTAATCATCATACAGCAAAAAATTATTTTTGTTGGTCCCTTGAGAGTGTAGAAAAGTGTTTTCACTGTAATTAGGTAGTTGGACTTAACATCTCATCGACAGTAAGGTCATTAGAGACAGAGAAAGTTGCTCTCAGAGAAGAGGGATTGGGGAAGGAATCGGCTATGGCCTTTGTTAAGGATCCATCCCAGGATTCACTTGGAGTGATTTCAGGAAACCACAGAAAACCAAAATCAGGATGGCCGGACTGGGAATCGAACCAGGGTCCTCCCAATTGAGTCCTGTGTTTTCACAGTAGAACCCGGTTATAATGTTCCTGTTTGAAATGTTTCCTTGTCAATAATGCAAGATTCTTTCTGGTTCAACCAGTTCCAAAGTAGCAATAAAATTTGGATTTTCGCGTACCACCATTTCACGAGTGTACCATGATGCCTATAAGAACAATGATAAACATTCCTAGAAATTATGTTTTCACTTTCCTGCAAATTATGTAAACTTATATTTTCATTCTTGATGCCAAATGCTTGTACTTAAAAGCTAGCACACATTTTCCGAACAATATCTACTTGATTTGCAGATGCAATGAATTAGCTGTGGTGAAGTAGTTACACTTTTAACTTATTTCACGTGGGTGGGTGGCTGGACACTAGAGGTCTGCGAGTCTGGGATTATTAATTCGAGCAAGCCAGAGCGGCTCCTTTATTGCGTACAAAATATGCATACAAAATATAAGTTTTCTATTAAAGAAAAACATGGGTGCGTGTTCTTATGTATGCACGTTACAAGTTATACTTCTTTGACGTGACTAAAATTTATGCAAGTGGGAAAACTATAAAATAACCAAAGAAAGACATCAAATACAATTAATAAAGGTTTGATTAAAGAACATAATTAAATACTTACAAAAATTAACCTCAAATACTTGAAAACACTTTCAATTTTTGTCACTAACAAATTTTTCAGGATACAATGTAAGTAAAATTAATTAATAAGATAAATAAATGTGTCTATATATATATATATATATTTATTTATTTTCACAATGAATTACTAATATAAACTGAATTTTTTTCAATTTGCTTATTACATGAACTGATTTTCTGTCGGTTTTAAATATAACCATGCGCTATTATGTAGCATTCCCCTACCCCCACGTTCACTGTCAAATTTCGTAACACTGTGCGCGCGCAACTTCCATTGCACACTAAACTTTTACCCTCAACGCTCCAAAAGAAGTATAACTTCAAAAATATACATCTTGAAGGTGCTCTGTCATAATATCTGTAGTTCTAATAAGATTATTTTAACTAGGGATGGGTCCGTTCGGTTCTTTGGTTCCAAGTTTCAAAAAATTAAAACCTTCAAATGGTGCGTACATTCAATGTGCCGTTTTAAGTTTGTGGTACTATTAGGACCTTGATGATATACCGCCCCTCAAAACCAAACATTTGCAAATATTGTAAACAGTTTTGCAATCTTGCATGTTGCTTACGGTACAAAGAAATTCCACAAATCACTTTTTATTCCAGCCATATCATTTGTTTATTGCTGGCACACGTAAATAATTTCACCACGTTCGTACCCTAACCTAACACNTATGTGGACCTCTCCCCTCAAAAAGTAAAACCTAACCTCAAAAAAAATAAATTATTTTCATCCTTGGGTATACTGAGTTGATTGCCTGTAATGAACAGTGGGCATATCTTAAATACTGGATGAAGAAACATCTCTCAATCATTTAACATAAGTATTGTATTATAAAATATTGATATGCTCTTAATTTCGAAAATCCGCAGAATGTTTACATAAAATTCCCCAAATTTCTGCCAAATATAAAAAAAGTGGGAAAAATCAAACTAACTTTATTAAAAACAATGATTTAAAACAGAAACATGTTAAAAATTGTTGAGTATGACATGTAAAAATCAGATTTTTTTAAATTATATTTTACTTCGCTAAAAATTTCATTTTCCGCAAAATGTTTTAAAATATCGCCAAATTAAACAACATTCGCCATCTTGTGTGACAGTTGATATCACTGCATTACTCTTTTAAAAAGTTACTAGCGTAATTTTATCTAAACAGAATTAATAAGTGAAATCTAGGGATGGGTCGAATAACCAAAAATGTCGATTCCGGTTCCGGTACCGATTCTACAATTTAAATATCGGTTCCAGTATTCGGTTCTATGTATTTTGAATACTTGCCTTTTGCTTGCAATTTTATTAAACCAATGCAGGTAAAATTCATTAAATGTTTTATTTAACCGTTATATGGTAGAATTGAACAATAACCAAGTGTGAAAATAAGTTTTAATGTATAAAGATAAACTTGTTGTATTAAATTTATTTAAAGTTAGTAAATATGTAAAAAATTACTCTTTTTTTACATTAATATGTGGTGATTTTGATATGTTTGGAAAATACTTTAATTAAATAACTCATGGCCCTCAAACCAAAACATTGTGGCGTGCTGTAAGATACNGTTTGGAAAATACTTTAATTAAATAACTCATGGCCCTCAAACCAAAACATTGTGGCGTGCTGTAAGATACAGGTATGGTCCATACCGTATAAGAAGGCCACTTTCTGACAGTCAGTGAGTGGCAATTGACTAATACGAAACAAACAAAGTGCCATTTAGAAAATCCTGTATCAGCTGATGCACGAACGAACAAAAGTTAATATTATGTTGGCTATTCTGAGTGCACTGCCAACGCACATCAGACAAGCAGAAAATACGCGATAAGAAAGAGTTCCAAGTTTAATTAATACATTTTATTTTATGTGATCACAAAACAGTGGTTGTTAGTGTTAAAAACTAAACTTCGTGATAATGTAGTTATGATTAGGTGATCAAAATGAAATGTACAATAGAACGATACGACGTGGAAAAGTTTTCTGAAGTTGTGCTAACTTCAGAAAGCTTTTTCACGTCTTATAATCCACCTCAAACCTTGCTTTCAACACGTCCATGATATTAATTCCAAAAGCATACAGAAATATTATATAATATTGTTGAATTATTTTTTCTAATAATTTGACGAAACGACACGAATTTTAAATGTATTTTCAGCCCGTAACATAAGAATTATCAATTTTAAAATATACGCCATCTTTTGACCATAAAGAGAGTTACTCAAAACTTCGTCGTGACGTGCTGCGCGCTATCTATCGGATATTCTGCGAGCTATTACCTGCCAGAAATGAATCTCTTTCCTGCGTGATATATAACGAATTTACAAACATTTGCCAATAGTTATATTTTTCCACGAGCTCTGCATAATTTTTAAAGTAACATTTATTTCATATACAACGATTTGGAGTACAAGTCACTTATATTCGGCCGGTAATCGTTCGTCTACGTAAATTATACGCCATGTTGTTCTCTCGAAACCCATCTCCTTGATTCCGTAGACACGCGTGAATAGTTTTTAAGCAATTCTAACGTTATTCCACGTCACATATTTCCAACTCGAATATATTAGCTATAACGTCCAAAGTGTAATAATAGATACAACAGACCGTCTCGCCAATTTTAACCCAAATTCACTATCTCTGACAAATTAAAAAAGAGTTATCAAATATCTAATTATTTGCAACATTTTATATTTTTAACTTTATAACCTACTTATATTTTTTGACAGATGTCAGTCTTAAAATATCTTAAAATTTGTTTAGCATTGCAGTACAATTAGCTGACAGCGTGTTGATAAAAAATACAGCCCCGACTTTACGGACTAGCTGATGGCGGAAGGATACGTAGTCAGATGTAAACAGTGGCGCTACATTCGTCGAGCTGTCAAAAAGTGGCCTTCTTATATGGTACAGAATATATTGATGGCTTGCAGTGTTGTTTACGGCCGAGGGCTGACAGTTAAGAGAGAGAGAGCGAGAAGGGAGAGGAGTGTTGATGAAAGAGCGAGAGATGAGATAGCAGACTGTTCCCATACACTTCCCTCCAAACATCACGGAAAAGTTTACGACTACCACTCCTTAATTGTTTTTCCGTGTAAAGCACGCACCCCAGAAATTTTTTTCCTCTATGTTGGGGAAAAGGGCGCGCTATACATGAGTAAATACCATAGTTATTTTTGTAACAACAGAGTTTTGCCGTTGCTGTGTAGAACCAAGAACCGAGTAATTGTTGTTAACCTAAAACCGGTTCCGAGTCAAACCTCAAGAACCGAACCGACCCATCCCTAGTGAAAACATATTGTTGCCATTTAATGTTGGTAATTTACATGGTTATTTGCAGTACTGACCTAAAAATTATTACGTTTCCATTGTGGAACGAGAGTAAAGTTCAAATCCGTTCCGTCCATTATGAATGTCTGGTTCTAGTCCGTACCACAACCATTAAACATACGTGTTTTATTTCCGCGAATATTAGTTTGCTGACTTGGAACAAAGAAATGACTGCAATTATTATGTTTTACCCGTTTCTCGACGTGAGTTATTTAAAAACAAATAGTGATTGAATTATCAAAAATAAATTATGTGGTGGTTAACAATTGCAACGTTTCACGACAACTCGTGTATACGAGCATTTGAGGTTAGGGAGTGTCTGTTTACCTGCTCTTGACGCTATTGAATTTTGGTAGTACCTATTTTAAGATAGTTTTTTCACAGATTAACAATAGTTCCGAATATATTTTGGTTTTCGGACAGAAAATCTGATTGATGGATGCTGGTAAATTAATGATTTAACCCGCGGGTAGTCGCGCCTGGGTCGGAAAGACCCAGTACTCGAGTTGTGTTAGCTCATTCGTGTCGTCGCGCTAGGTACCTTCAAGTACCTGTATAGGCTATCAGCACACCCCGCCGCAGCTAGTTCCCACGCAGCGTTTGGATAATACAGACGTGTCAAGTGAGTATGGGTCGTTTCGACCCGTGCGCAACGTAATATGTAAGTGTAATTTTTCGATTTTATTTCTTTGTAGATATGGCGCGAAACCGTCTGAATGACCAAAGAATAGCAAACATTTTAGAAGAGGAAGACATTGAAGGTGAAATGTCTTCAGAAATTGAAGACCATTTGGAGATTGACAACTATGATTCAGATTCCTGTCAGAGTGGCGAAGATGAATTTCCTGAGGACGATGAAGTTCCTGAGCCTGAAGATTTTCGTTCCGGCAATGTGTCTGCCAATCTGCTGCAAAGAAGACCCGATCTGAATGATGTGCCTCTGAGTTACATCCGTCAAGGTTACTACCTGGGTAAGAATGGTGCTCATTGGAATATTGAAGAGCCTCCAAGAAATGTTCGCACCCGTAGTCACAATATCATAAGCCAAGTACCAGGGCCAATCAATGAAGCAAAAGATGCACTTACGCCTTCCGACTGCTGGTGTCTTATGTTTCCTGACAGTTTATTAGAACTAGTTGTAACATATACTAATATGTATATTGATACTATCCACGACAGATTCCAAAGAGAAAGAGACTGTTTGCCAACGGATGTGATGGAGTTGAAGGCACTACTTGGGCTTCTTTATTATTGTGGAAAACTTCGTGGAGCTCACTTGAATACTTTAGACTTGTGGGCAACTGATGGCACTGGATCAGACTTATGCATTGCTACAATGTCTCGCCAAAGATTCCACTTCTTACTTCGTTGTCTGAGATTTGATGATCTGAATACACGAGAAGAAAGGAGACAAAACGATAAATTGGCAGCAATCAGAGACTTCTTTATTCAATCGATGCAATTATAAAAAAACATTACTCTTTGGGAGATACAGTGACAATCGATGAAAAGCTTGAACCAATCCGTGGTCGTTGTCCATTTCGTCAATACATGCCCAATAAGCCCGCCAAATATGGGATTCAAATATTTGTAATGGCTGACTCAAGAACTTATTATACTGCCCGTCTAGAAGTTTACACTGGCAAGTAAAATGGAGGGACACATAGTGTGAGCAATTCTGCGTCCGATGTGGTAAAACGAATGGTTGAGCAAATCAGGGGCTCTCATCGGAACGTGGTGATGGATAACTGGTTCACAAGTTTCCCGTTGATGACCGAGTTGTTTGAAGATTATGGACTAACAGTTGTAGGAACTCTTCGTAAAAATAAACCAGAAATACCACCATGTTTTGTTGTTACACGATGGCGCGAAGAAAACACCACATACTTTGGCTTTCAGCATAATTGCATGTTGGTTTCCTATTCGCCAAAGAAAAGAAAAGTGGTACTTCTTGCTTCAACAATGCATCATGATGCGAAAATAAATCCTGATACTGGAGAAAAACAGAAACCAGAAATCATAACAGATTACAATGCTCACAAGTGTGGTGTAGACGTCGTCGATGAGATGTGTGGCACTTACTCTGTCTCAAGGGTAAGCAAAAGATGGCCTCTAACTATATTTTTTGGACTCATGAATGTGGGAGCAATAAATGCGTATGTCATTTATAACGCAAACATGACTAGTTTACAAAAAGAAACTATAGCAAGACGCAACTTTTTGAAGGAAATCGCTATATTTCTGGTAAAACCACAGATAGAGAGGAGGTCTTCTATCACTACTTTGCCCCGACATATCCGAAANTATATCCGAAACAGAAATGTGCGCGGACGATGTTCGATCTGCCCTACCAAAAAGGACAGAAAAACCAAAACGCAATGCCAAATTTGCTGTACTTATATTTGTAGAGATCATACTACATTTATATGTATCAATTGCAATCAAAAACTAAGCCAAAACTAAGATCAGATTGTTGTAACACTGACAGAATAAAAAATAAGAATTTGGAGACCGATTATAAAAATATGTTACGTATAATGTTCAATATTGTTCCACTATTTAGAAGATTGTTGATTATTTGTAATAATAAAAAAGAATTTGTTTCTAGATTATATAAACAAAGTTGAAGTGATTTTCTACTTCCTATATGGTAAAAAGTAACATTTACCAATGACCTCTTCAATTTTATGTTTTTTTTTTCTCTAAATGATAAACATTTGATATTTTTACGTTTGTTTTACTATCCTCTTTCTAATATATTTACAAATGATGTCAAAATTTCATTGAGTTATTAAAAACACAACATTTAAAATCTGGGTCTTTTCGACCCTTGCGCGACTGTTTATGACTTAAAAAGAGACGCGAGTACCGCCGGGTTAAGGGCATACATAGCATGCGGTTTTTTAACATTGTTTATGTAGGATATTTGTTGGGACCATCCAAAAAAAAATTGAATGATACGGGAAAACGACAAACGGGAAAGCAACCACGAGATTCCACTGTAGTGAGCAAAGCACTCCAATTAAGGCAAGTTGAAAACATCATCATCTTAGATTCTTAGGGCAAAATATAGGCAATAATATCAGCGATTTAAACATGAATTGCGCACAATTCCGATAATTACGATATCGGCTCAGCCCTACACACTTTGTTATAGTTCAATTCTTCCATAGGTTAAATAAAACATTTAATGAATTTTACCTGCATTGGTTTAATAAAGTTGCAAGCAAAAGGGAAGTATTCAAAATAGAACCGAATACTGGAACCAATATTTAAATTGTATCTGTATTCTATGAAAATGTTTACAGGATTTCTTTAGTTTAAATGAGGTAATTTTGATATGTTTCTAGCTACTTTATCTAAATTTTTTTTAAAAATGCAAAGATTTTCAAATGTAATACAAATTCAAAAATGATAAAGTAGTGGAAAAATAATTTTTGTTTAGCATAATATTTAATTGAAATGCTTTATTTTATGTAGATTGGCATGTTATTTGAATGGCTGAAATGTTGCCAGTTCAATAAAAAACTTATCAATCCATAGTACACGTGTGCATATAAAAACATTGACAATATATAAAATAAGAGACATTTACATGCATCTCCTGCACGATTCTTTTAAAAAGGCAACCATGAAAAAACTTTTCTGCAAATGATAGAAGAAAATTTTATTTTTGAGAAAGTGCCACATGTTGCATCAGCCAAACGACGAGACTGTAAAAACTAGTTGTATTTATTTACAACGCTTTGTGTACGTAATTTGTAGGTTTAAAGAATAAAAAAAGTTTCCATTGACCAATTGTTTTTATGTACGTTTTGTAATACTTAAACACCACAATGTTACGAAAACGTAAAATCCTCCCTTTGTAACTTATATTACCAGATCAATAATTTAACATAAAGTTTGAAACAGCACATTTTTCGATAATGCAAAAAATGCCATTTTAATTTTTTACTTTTACAGTCTTGTTCGATACTATTGAATGTTATTCCAATTAGCGATTGATTCACCCAAACTTCTGCAATTGATAGTTCGAAACTATGTTTTTACTTCTTCCCATGTGAATCTATCCTGAAAAGTGTTTGTTTATTTCACACGAAAGCAAATTTCATGATTTGCGCAAAAAACAAGTGAGACTATGAATATTCTTGTGTTTCTAAAAAACTTGTCTCAGCCCCTGCATAGGGACCCTGTTTTTATGCTAATTTTGATGGTGATTTGTGTATATATGTAGCTCTGAGGCATAATTTTAACCGTACCACAAATACATTTTCAAAAATTATTTTGTGAATGAATAATGTTGTCTTTTGTAGCAAACATTTAAAAAACTGTCCAGCCATGCGCTGGATCTTAGGCGGATTTGCTGTTAATCAGCATTCATTTGTACATTTTGGAGGAATTGTTTGACCAGAATATGCCTATCTTTTAAATATTTGTTTCATTAATAACCAATGTGTTGTTTTCTTTCATTAACAGTAAAACAGTCATCGGTCGCAGACTGGATGACCTAGCATTCAAATAGAAGCTGGAATTTTTCAAACCAAGCTCGAGCTGCAAGCTGGTATTCAGCACGAGCTTGACTTTTCAAATTCTCTCAGACCTCTAATGATAAGTTTCACCTGTCCTGAGATAACTGGCATGGCACATCACAAGGCAGAAGATTGTCTCGCAACCAGTGCTGTGTCCTCATACTCTCCTTGTGGCAGGGGTGAATGGAGCTGGAGTCCAGTGTATTCCTTCCCATGTTCACCCATACACATTTTTACGACACTAAACTCGGCCGCAGGTTTCAGCAATTTATAGAAAGCAGTTTTATGTTTTGTAGCATAGCAATTAAGGGCAATGACATTAACATACTCTATTTTATAGTTTATGAAAATGGTGACCCATTGCATTTTTACAGAGATTTTTAAATCTTTTCATTAATTTTTTAACATCTTCAGTGTTCCCAAGAAGTATCTAATAAAATCATGGGTCTACTGTACACTATTACTGTGTGTGTTGAATACAGGGATACTAATAACCAAATAAATAGCTAGATAGTGCTAACCGACACATGCAACATAATCTGTAGGTCACATCTTTGTCTAAACCACAGATGAGAATACTGCAAGATGTTACCATGCTACCCACCTGGCAAGTTCCCAAGATTTCCTTGACTGTGCCCTCCATCTTCTTAGACATCGACCTATCCCTCATTGTCTTGGCTATGGTCACTACGTCATCAAACGAGAGGTTCCCGCTGTGTTTGACTGAAAACCATACACAACATTACTTCAAACATTTACAAATTAACTTAACCACCACCACCACAAACACTCTCTCCCTTCAATAGGTGCACATTTAAATTGCTTCTCCTGTAAAAGCAAGGCGGGTAACATTTTATGCAGACTTTTTTTGTAAATTCAGTTACAACTGTAATCCATTCTTTATAGCTTGCCGAAATAAGTTTTTTTTTGGCAATTTCAATTTGTTTTGCTTATTTTGTTGGGAATTATGATTTAGTTTAGACCAACACTTTCCACTGAAAGTCCTACTTAAGATTTCATGCAAACCTCTAATAATTGGGTGTGAAATAAATTAAGCGGGCCACAATTTATCATCACTGTAACGCAGTGCTCCGCAGTTCAGCTGACAAAGAAAGCGAGTTGGGCAGTCAAGTCCAACCTTTACATGCTTGATGAGAGGGAAAGTTGTCTAGCAAAAAAACATTTTCCCCTCTCTTTGCACATCAGCGAAAGAGGAAACTGTAATATAGCAAAACAAGCCCAGTGTCTCTCTCTACAGTGCATGCTAGCTTCCTCCCCTTACACACCTGGTGATAGAGCAATCGGTAAAACTTATCATGAGACCACCTCAGTTCTTAATGACACATGGTTATTTTCTCAAACGCAGCACACCATACAGCAGTGAAGTGCTCTGCCAAGTCTGTCCTCTAAAACAAGGTACAGTAATGATAGCCCTCCTGCCAGGCATGTAAGGAGAGGTAGCAAGTACATGCAGTAGCACAGAGAGAAAGAGAGAGAGAGAGAGAGAGAGAGAGAGAGGTATAATGAGGGGGGTATTAAGAGTTGGGGGAGGGGGATAGAAAGATGTGGTTAAGAAATAGACAGGCAGGATAGAGATAGATAGATAGATAGAGAGAGAGAGAGAGATGATGCCAAGACGTTATCCTGATTGTTAGGTACAGTAAAGTCCCACTTTAACGAATATTTCATTATAACACATCTGCTTTGCTCCCGACAAAAACCTATGCAATGCATTGGCTTTTTTTCCCCACTTTTAACGAATGTTTGTTATGACTTCTGGCATATTAATAAAATATTCACCTTAACGAACACTTTATGGCAATTCCGTACTAACATCATATATTCATATTTTTTCCCCTCCAGGTAACTAAACATTTTGTAAAATATTGCAACGTTTACAAAGAAAGCATTGCGGCCGCACCATAGCTATTCCACAGATGTTAATGTGATATAATAAAATCATTGCAAATTGTCCCACAAAATGACTTATCTAAACAACAAAGTGCTTGGGTTGCTGCAGGTGTACAAACTATACACACTCTTTCTCTTGCACTGCAGCGAGATCAGTTTCTTGTGCACTGCATATATGATCTGAGCCCACCTTTGTTTACTAGCAGCACAAGAGTTATGTTGTTTACAAATGTGAATAAATTACAGCACTTCTAGCATGCTATTTAAACTGCCATACGGGTTCTTTTTAATGCATATAAATACAGGCAGTCATCTACTTTCATACTGATACCTGTCCAATGCTATGGTTTATAAGTAGGTATGGAAACTGCTCTCTGCGTAAGGTACCAGCAATTGATGCTAGCCCTCAGTGTTAGGGTGTAGGAATACGTCGACACTATTGTCCCTAGGTCCAATTTACCAAATAAATTCACCTTGTTTTCAAGTTACCATAAGTTAGTTTTATTTATGCTTAACAGGGTCACTTCTATAGGAACACACGAGACAACTCTCCCCTCCCCTTTTGCTACGTAGGCTATGTAAGGTTTTATGCGGAGATTTGCGCAGTGGGAGAGCAAGGTTCATCTCCCAGCGGGCGACCTGGGACCGCTCCGCCACTTGGTGGGCGTCTCGACTCCTCCTCTCAGCTCCACTCCGCACTGCTCGATCGACGACGGCCGACTGCCGTTTTCTCGGACTCTTCCTGCCTGCTCTGCTCCGTTCTCTCGCTGGACGTCCCCCGACTGACATTGACGTCTTGATGCATTCTTGCGAACTCGTTTTTCTCGGCTACGGTCCACACTCCTCGTTTGACGAAGTCTGACTGATCCATTCCTCCCTTTTCCTCGCGTTTTTGTATGCTCGTTCGCCATATTGAACTAGCATCCCCTCTGCACGTGGCCGGGCTGCTTGCCGCGTCCCCCTGGGTCGTAAAACACGTGGCCCGGCGTCGCCCCTTGCTTCTGGCATGGAAGTTTATTGTTCCGTTCTGCACGTGCGGGAACACTTGGGTGGCCTCTTGGTTCGGCGCACGTGTTCCTTCCGCTGTCCCCGGATATCGTGTGGCTATTATTCCCGCCCGCTCGCCAAAAGCTCTCATGGTTTATTGCGGTAGCCAGCCTGGGACNTCTTGGTTCGGCGCACGTGTTCCTTCCGCTGTCCCCGGATATCATGTGGCTATTATTCCCGCCCGCTCACCAAAAGCTCTCATGGTTTATTGCGGCAGACAGCCTGGGACAGATGCAGCCGATGGTGTCAGCTCGGCGTCCCTTGGCAGCTGCAAAACGCAGCTGTGCCCCCGCACGTGTAGGAACATTTGGTAGCACGCCTTGCAGCTGCGAGGCGCGGTTGCGCCTTCCTGGCGTCATTCTTCCAGCACGTCCGCAAAACCCTTAGTATTTATTGCGGTCGTCCGCCTGTGAGTTTCGAGAGCGTGTCTTCTGACGAATAAAAATATAGGGAAGCAGGATGTGTCAATACAATATGTGTTCCTAAAAATGTGTATGAAAGTTGAATGTATGAAAGTTGAATCATATATACGCATGTAACAAGAGGGGTTCTATTACACAGTTACAAGAAAATTTTAAAATAATTAATTTTGGTAGAAAGATAATATATTTATCTTAACATGTTATTTTTAACAAGTATTTCATTGAAAATCACAAATAAAATATGCATGCAATGCATTCTTACATGAAATGTTGAGTTTCAACACCTGTATACATATTTAATTGTAAGTACTATGTGAATATAGAAGGTAATTAAATATGCTTCCTACTTTCTGTAAAATTGTTGTGCAAATGTAAAAGTTTTTCAGATTTTTCTATATTATTTTAACAGAAGCACTCATTTGTAATGTCCCTATATGACTGCCATATCTAAACCTTTAGAACATATGATCCGCAAAGGCTGGAAAACACGGCACAGTCAGTGTTAGATAGCAACTTACAGTGCTATACCAATATGTTGGTAGGTTGCTAGATGTATGAAAGACCAAATCTGTCATGAAAGTTGATTTAGAGGTGATAATATGTCATGTATGAAAGAGTGAGTTGTACGAACCTCAAGTGTATGAAAGACTGCCTGTATTTCTCTGTTGAAGATACATCAGCTTCAAAAATTGTAGACCAAAAATCTTAGCAATTGTTTAATGAGAAAATTACGGTTACATAACCTGAAATACACTTATACCTAGATGTTTTAAGATAGACCTAATGCATTGTAGTAGAATATAGTTATGCTCCTGAAACTGGAAGCCATGTATCGTATTCACCCGAATATAAGACGACCCCCTACATTTGCCCTTTGCTAATGGGAAAAATTCAATTTTGACACAAATACTTATTGACAGGCCATGATGATTAAAAAAACCTCAAAAAATATAAATATCCCACAAAAATCATTATTAATATAAGTAAAATATGTAAAAACTTACCAGTCATCAAAACTTATGTACAAGATAGAAAAAATAATGTAGTATTAACAAAAATTGTCAATAATTTTTTTTTACTTGATCAGACTCGCCAGTAGAATGATCCTCAAGAACATTTGCTTCGGTAATGGTAAAATAACTGGCTGCAGCCCAATTGTAATGCATTTTTGCATACCAAACTACAATTAGTTTCATAACTACGATATTCAAATTTTCTTAGTTGGGACGCTAATGAACCTTTTTTTCCAATGTGGTCGCTAACACGTGTTCATTTACCAATACGTTCAATACAAAGCCGGAAAAAGGCTTTGACCAGGAGTAAACAAAGTATGGAAAAATAAATTAGTCATAGATACAGCCACTATCTCGTTCTCACAACCCCCAGACATATTCACTCTGGAAATGTTGAACGTCAGCACTAAAGCTGGTAATCAAACAACTTTGATCACTAGCGTTCACAGAGATGCCATTTTGGTGATCACAAGATGTTTTGTTTAATACCATATTACAAATATATCTTTGGTAAACGCATCCTAACCAAACATAACTGCCTGTAGTATAGTATATGGACAAAATCATCCTTAAATCTAAAACAATTACTACAACTTACCTGATGCTCTTGTCCAAATAAAAATGCAAAATGTTAGGTACACTATAAAATAAAAACTCTCCTCTTGAAACACCACAGTTTAACTAAAAACAGAAAGCTTTACATTTAAGCAAAAAAGTTACCTTTCTGTTTGCATTTAATTACAGACAAATTTTCTAAAAATTTGTTTGACATTTGCGCAAGCCTATTTTTTCCCCTCCTCCGATTTCGGGAACATTTTCCAAAATAGATGTCTGGCATGGACGGCTACATTTAAGGGGATTTACAGTGGAAACTATCCATCAAATTTCAGGGAACTGACATAAAATCCTATATATGCAGACATTATGTATATAAAAAAACAACAACCTCATTAAACTTTATGTTGATCACATTGATAGTCCTATGTTAGGTAATTGTGAAGTTTAACTAAAAGAAAACAATCATAATACAGTAGAACCCTGTTATAAAGTTTTCAAGGGAATGAAGAAGTGTTGACCTTATGTGCAAAAAAAAAACACAAATAAACAATACACACTAATTTTTTCTGGTATTCACACTCAAACTTAATAAACACTATTTAAACACCTCTTTTGAAACCCGGTGCACAGAAATAGCTGCAGACGTAGTGGAAGTATTATCCATAGCTAAGGCCCCCTAAAAGTGGTAAATAAAATATCCAAATTTCGTCATAAAAAACTGTTAAAAGCGGTACAAAAATTCACTTGAAAACATTAAAGCTGTAAATTAAAACATTAAAGTGGTTAATAAAAAATTTACTGTTCGTCATGAATGTTTGAAAATCCTGCGCAAAAACTATAAAACAATGGAATTGTCTTGTAGGTAAATAAACTGGAAACAATTCGTTAAAAAAAAACAGGATTTTCACATTTCACGTTACTGGCTACTAAAAAATTACATATAAATTCACATTAAAAACATTATTTGACGATTACATTTAACACAGCACTACAAAATGTAAAATACACAGTACAGAAAAAAATATATATATATATTTGTACAAACAGAGTTCACTACCGAAAGAGTGTTAAATTGATATATGCCAATATATGTAGAGACAAAAAATTAATACTTCTAACTTAAGAACATACACAATAATTCACCACCAAGTTTTGAAAATGAGAATGCCAAATCCTATCACAAGAAAAAATATATCTTGTTTAGAACAGTGTCAATTTACATGCTAGCACCAAAGTATTTGGCAAGCATTAGCTCAATGTTGTTCGGTTTTAGACCTGTCCGCAAATCGGTTAAAATGTGTCCATTTGCAGAGAAAGCCTGCTCACTGTCTGCATTTGATGTGGGAATCCACAGTTTGTGACACAAAAGTTGAATGTTGCTCACGTAGACCATGCAAAACATTGAGGACATCAGTAGTTTGCCCTTCTTTCAAAATTCCTGAAACATACTGCTGTAAAGCAAGATAGCCTTGCAGGAATTCTGTCTGCATGAGTGTTTTCAGCAAAGGAAAACTTCCTACAAATGCAANTACGCAAACAATTTTTCGGTGTCTTTATCCTCAAGACTGTATTTTGGAGTGACACTTCAAACCCACATTTTTTAGGTCTTCCTTCATTGCACACTGCTTAACCTGTGTTGACTAATAGCAGCAGAGGTTTTTTCTCTAAATATGCCTCTGCTAACTAACCAAAAGGTGTTCTCTAGCTCTGATAACGAGTATAATTTGTGACATAGGATGTACTGTGAGCCCTCAAGTTCCACAATGTTCTCAATAAGTGCAGTGCAGTGTTCTACTAAAAAAAAGTGCATAGCTCGGTGATACTTAAGTTGCCGAAATAGTTTGTAGCACTACTCTCAGCTTCTGTTTGCTGAAAGAATTCGATCAGATCTTCAAGATATTCTGCAATGTACTCAACAGAATGAAACCAAGAGTTCCACCTGGTCATCACTGGTACTGGGAAGAGGGTGGCTTTCTTTTCCCCACCAAGATACTTTTCCTTCAGGAAAGATACATATCTGTGTTTTCTCTTACGAGCATTGAGAAATCCTTGTTTGGCATTTTGAACACATGAATTCAATTGTGGCAGTGAAACATTTCACAAACTAGCTACAATGTTAAGTTTATGTGCCCAGCACTGAACATGAACCATGCTTTTGGAAAATATCACCCTCAAAGAGTCATGTAGCGTGCAGTCACTAACCACTGCTACAACATTTTCATATTTAATTTCATGCTTTGCTACCACAGACAAAATTGCTCGTGAACACTCAGTGCCATTAGCATTCTCCAGTTCTTTTATGCCACCAACAAACACACGTTGTTCACCAAGTCTGAAAGAACACGTATCAAAACAAAAAATACGCAGCACCCCATTCTGTTTGTGGTTTCATCACACATGATACAAACTTTATTGTTTTTTAAAGCCTCCTTTAATAGAGTGAAATGATCCTCTATGATTTTTGGGACATAATTTTCCCCCAGGACCTGGGCCGTTGGAATATCTCCCAAACCTGAAATAAAAGTGAGAAATTGGGTATGCCTACTTCTTTGTTTATTTTTAAAAACTTATTAATTCCATCTAATTAACACAAGCCTGTAAGGAAAATTGGTAATTATTAAGTTTAGAGGCTTTTCTGAAAAACACAAAAAAAAATCAAAATTATGATATATTTCTACTCTACTAATCACGTAGAACATGAATATATTAGGGGCGTAGCTTTAAAATTAGTACAACATATTAAAAAAAATTAAACAAAATTGCAAAATGAGCAGTATAGCCAGTTTGTTTACGTTTCTGAATGAAACATCCTAGACCAACAAAAGTTGCATTAATGGGTTCTGCACAGCTTACCTTGTTCATACTCAAGAGGGTGTAATGTTAAAATGAGTAGAACATATTTAAAAAACTTGCAAAATATGTTTGTTTAAGTCTATCAACGTCACAGGAATTATACCAGCCCCCCTACCTAGGTGAGTCAATTTACATTCTTTTGGTGTGTTTTACGGTTCCTTTAAATCCCTACAATCCTACATTTGTAGTTTAGTGTAAAATCTAAACAACCTAGGTTAGTGTAAAACCCTACAATCCTAGGTTAGTTTAAAAATGTAAAATAGTGATTCACCCATCGTGGGGTTAGGTTCTGTTAGGTTAGGTACGCACATATTATGAAATTAGTCTGACGTTAATGCCCCTAGTATATTCGTGTTCTGCATCATTAGTAGATTGGAAATATAATACCATTTTCCATGAATTTGCTTTATTTTTACAGAAAAGCCCCTAAACTTAATAATTACCACCTAAAAATTTGACACCTCGGCCTACATTGGAAACGTGATTTCAGAGAACTAAATAAAAATGGTTGGTTTATGACATTTAGAATATGTTGATTTTATAGTAACCTATGAAGATCTATATTTTTTCTTAAAGTGGGAAGACATCCACGGTGCATCACTGTGCAAATATATAAACAAAAACTACAGATAGATGAAAACCCTGCATTTACTTGCTTACCTGGTACATATTTTCGAAGCCAATTTTTCAAGTACTCATCATCTGCCTTTTCAATAGGTATGTTGGCTGCGAGCAACATTTTCGTGAAGTCTATTACAAACTCTTGTTTATTTTGTTTCGTTGTCTGACATATCAATTGCGCTAGCAATGCTCAGTTATTTGGGGTGCTATTGCTTTTTTGGTAGAATTTAGTTCATTTGTGCGAATCACCTTCTACATGTTTTTTTTGCATGTGTCTTTGCGTTGCCATTCAACACGGCTGTCGCAGTATTTACACATCATAGTTTTGTTTCGTTCATCAAATATGAAGAAACCATCAATTTTAAAATCCCGTAACCATTCATGGTATATTAAACAATGTCTGAGTATTAAAATACGTTAACACACGTAACAGGAACCCACGCAAAAACAAATAGTAAAGTAAATACAAAATAAAAACAGTGGAAACTAGTGTTGTCAACTTAGGTGTATAATCTATACTAGGCAAAGAATTAAGAAGCACCAGGAACTATCCTTTTTATTAAATACGAAATAGTAATGTTTTCTACCTAACACAACAGAACAATTGAACATTTTATTAGTACTGTTTAAAATTATACGTCCCGCGTATAGTATTCCACAGATGTTATAGTGACTTGAGAAAGCAAAAACACAAACATATGACACAAAATGGTGTCTATCAATGTGCATTTGTGGCGCAGTGGCGGGCGTGCGAACTACGTAAAATATCTTTCTCGTGAACAGCATGTACGGCATCTATGACCGAGCTACACCATGTTTACTTTCTACGCGTGCACGATAAAGGATATTTTGTTTATGAACATGAGTGAATTAATTATTGCACGATTGAAAAGCTATTAATTTGTTCACATTTTTTTACCTTCTTACAAACTAAGATAAAACATTAAAATGTACTGTTTGTAGACAAATTTCTGAACTAGTTTTGGGGGTTAAATTTTTTTTAAAATGACATATCGTAAATAAGTCGCAACCAACTATCTTAGCGGTTTTTTTTTGTAAAAATGTACAGCCTACACATGACGAAATACAGTATTTCGCCACCGAGTGTTAAAATGTGAGCGCGTGTTTGCTTTGCAATACTGTAAACAAAATTTTACTGGAAAACGTGGCTATATTTAGCGCATTAAAGTCCGATATGCCATTTCGCGTAAAAACTAAATTTTGTGACGATTTCGCATTTGTCGTTGTTTATTCGTGATCGCGGAAAGTCCATGGCCCTATCCATAGCGCAACTAACAACAGTCGCAGTTACTAGCTAAGAAATTAAAATGTCTTTAATATTGTGATTGATAAAGTGCAGTGAATCTGGTTTACTTAATTTTACATTGCCTTTTTTGTTAACTTTCCGGGCATATTTATTAGTGTTACATTGATACATATACGCATTCGTAATTTTCATGGAAAAATATTCAAGTGAAAAACTTGTGAGTGTTGTTGGCAACGTCGCATCGCGAATCGATATCACATGATGTGTAGTCAGAGACTTCTATTATTATTTAATTTTGTTACAAGTATGAGTTAAGTGCGTCACTGTGACAAAATCAAAAACACGTTATTTCGGAAGTTGTAAATTACATAAATATGACTAAATGTACGGCAGTGAGACGTAAGCGATAACAATGAGTGTAAAAATTTATTTTATTTGTGTTATCTACAAGTATCACTTGTGCATGTGTACATAATGTACTGTACCCACTTCGTAAACCATGGTGACTAGTTGATACTTCATACTTTTTGTTAATACTTAGTTGTTTAATGATTGGAACATGTAATTTTCGACAATGCTACAGAAATTTTTGTCTGATCAATGCAATAAAAATTAAATTTTGAATTAGGCAAAAGCCGACTTTAGTATTATTTACATGGGAATTTTGCTAGGACCACAGAAAATTTTCTGTGGACAGTGGACTTTCGATTTATCCGTGCTCGATAGATTGAGTTTCCACTGCATTATGTTCGACCAAAAATGAGGTAAACAGGCACTCTGCCTGTATGGCACCATCTGAAGTCTCATTGTTTGAAAATAATGCTTGTCACAAACACTAATGGACTATTCGACACACCGGTAATCAAATGGTTCAACTTCACACATTTTCACTTGGTATTCGTTGCCGTTACAGCTATAAGCGAAGACGTTCCAAAAACAGAGACTCGTTATCAAACAAAGATATATCTTTATTAATGCATCACAATTGTCACAAATATAGACAAAATTGTTCAAATAGTTCAAGACAATGGCCAACTACAATATTTACGAACGCTTACATTCCACCAATTTGTGTACGCGATACAAAATACGTGATTGGTCGAGAGCAGCCAATAAGAAATACTAATAAAATTCCAGCTCAACACCCTAACACCTGACCTTGACACGAGCAAACAATAACAAAATGCCGTCATTGTTTTTGTTGGATTGTTGGAAACAAAAAACCTAAAAGTTGGCAGGTATATTGGTAAGTATACCCTTTTTTCTCAGTGTAGTAAACACATGCTATTAAGTTTGTTTAGAGAACTCATGCTATGAAAAATTTGTTCATCAGGTTTCCTAATAAATTATTCTACACCCAGCACCTATAATGCATGTATTGCATTAGCAAAAGCTCTGGTGATTAATTTTTCCATATTAAAAAAGGAATGCTTCTATGAGGCCTTCAGTTGAAAATGCTGCCGAGTAGAATGATGGCCATGATAAAAATAAGACATCCAAATACTTACTAATTTCTGCCTCCAATAGGCAGAGTGATTGATTAAAAAATCATTACGATGTTGGAACAACAATTTCAAACGAAAGTGAAAAATGTCTAGTCTTG
>NQII01000031.1:1784872-1805755 GCA_002778355.1 Clitarchus hookeri
GTGCATGGGCTTGAGGATGATAGACAAATATCCATAATGTACATGAGAATTTGTTATTAAGCAATTCCAAATAAAACATGGAAAATCAGTGAAAAAAATTAAAGTAAACAAAGGCTAACACAGCTATACAGTGGTCCCTCCTACCAAAAACACATGTACCGATAAACCGTATCCGCAGTTAATTTTTAGTGGTCCTGGCAAAACTCCTATATAAATAATGATAAAGTTATCCGCTTCTATCGTTTACAGGATATTGTGTCAATCAAAATAGCTTTCAGTCCCGTCACCTAAGGTTTCCCGCAACAATTGTTTTTAAGGTGGTTGTTTATGCAAACGTGTAGTACTTACACGCACACCGCAGTTTATCATTGGTTTGCGACGCATGGTCTTCCCACCATTTCTCGGCGCAGTGCGAATCTGGCTTGCTTTTGCTACCTCCCTTCACATGCCAGATGAAAGGGGAAATGATTACCTAGCCTAGCAACCAGCATGGTGACATTGCATACTTCTTTATGTCTCTCTCAGCTGTGGACCTTTCTTCCTCCCCTTACATGTCTGCGGAGAAACTGTTGTTTAGCAAAAAAAAAAAAAAAGCGTCCCCATTCCTGGCCATGCGTGCTTACCTTCACCCCTTGCACGCATCAGAGCAAATAAAGTGCGCCTGGTGATCGTACAAATTTGATCAAGATCATCCTGTGGTCAAAAAAGTTGCACCTGCAGTCACTAGTATTTCAAATCAAATGGTTTAGCCTGAAAATGCTACGCAATACGTTTTAATTTTAACGAGGCATTATTATTTGCGAAAATGTTTTCTTTTGTAATTAAAGGTCATTTTTCCAGTACAGTTGCTATTTAATTGCATCTGGCATAAAATCAATATGGTTTTAAAATGAAATGTTAACTTAACTCAACAGACAGAATCTTCTCAAATAAAATGATATGCCCGGCATATATGTGACCTCCCCTTGTTGCCAAAAATTGTTTTAAAATAGAGCCACTTGTTACCAAGTGTTAAGTTCATTTTCCGCAACTCCGTGCTGGAATATTGGAGGATTTAAACAAATTTATTTTGATAGACATGCATATTTTGAATAAATTAATATCACATAAGGGCATATACCACACCTTTTGTAGTCTAATAATGGGTAAGCATCGTAACTCGCAACCTGTGTTAAGTGCACGGGAAAATCAGAGGACGTGGTTTTGAATGATTAATTACTAAAGACTGTGAAGAAATAAATTTTGATCGCCTTATTTATTCACTTGTCTAAAAATTAGAAGTTATTTTGCAGTGGAATATAATTTATTACTTTAGAAGACAGACATTTGCTATGCATGCAAGGCATCACCAACATGTAGCGGCGGGGAGAGGTACATGGTTTCACTCCTTCCACCGCTTCCTCTTCACCTTTTCCATCTCACCAGCCGTAAATTCTTATTTTTATTATGTTTAGTAGTTAGGGGAACTTTATTCACAGGTAATGTACAGATCTCATTACACTGAACATGAAGTCTAATAAGGTTAGAAGTTGTATTTTATTGATGTACATGTCAAAACCCTCATCTACTGAAATACTGTTGGTAAGGAAATTTTTTGACAGTCTCCTGAAAAAAAGTAGATAGGGAGTCCACTGTAGTTGTTTATAATTTAGACAGAAATAAAAAATCTGCCCTTAGATTAATTTGAAAATATTCATACCCAACATTTCAAGTTCATTACTAATGTAACAATACACTACATACTAACTAATTTAAAAATCAGGCTAAATAAAACATGTCAGAGAATTTTTTTAATTGAAAAAAAAAAAAAAAAAAACCACAGTAGTTATAGAGATAATCACAACAAATATAAACTCAACTGTTCTTTTGCTTCTTCCTGTCTCTGGGTGGCTCTTTGAGAGCCTTGATGATGAGGGACGCTGCCGACGGACACACTGCAATAGCAGCCTGCCTGTTCTGGATTGTCAACCTCACTGTGATCTTCAGGCCTTTCCAGTCTGATGTTGCCTTTGCAATGTCATCACCCACCTTCTTCGGAGACTTGAACACAAAAAACCAAACTTTTCAAAACTTGTATTGTACTAGGATCTGTTTATCAACCACTTCAAAAGTTCCACAGGCACTCTCTCCATATTTCAGGGTTCTTAACAGATATTTTGTATGTATAAATGCCAAAACTTTTCAATTACTGTAATGCACAATTTCAAGGATGAAATTATCTAACAAATCTATTTAGTAAATAAATAACACTGTTCCCACTTTACATTTTAGAGCTAACATCACTCATTTAAAATCAGAAAGTCAAAAAAATTAAACACAATATTTTAGAAAAAATTTGAAAAGCATAAAGAAACATGTATATTACCATCACCCATTCCTAGAAAATGCAATCAATTTTCCCAGTACTAGCTTAGGATTTGCAGTTTAAATAACAGGATTTAGCCTAATCTGACAGCTGACATGCCAATCTGGCGCCACTCATTTCACAAAGGTTCAATAGTAATTCAAATTATCTATCCAGCACCTATTACACATACACTTTACATACAGTTACATCACAAGATGACCTTTCCACTCATCGGAGTTGTTACTCTTGATAGTACCACTTTCTACACTTTGTTTAAAATACAGGTAACAAAACCTTAATGGACGAACACAGGTCAGTTTCTACAACAAATATGTCTTTTACTATAGTCACACAGATAATTTACTGTATTGTTACGTGTCGCTGCTTTGTATCCTGTGAAAGACAGAAGAGTGTGTGGAGGACAGATTAGTGATATGATAGCGGGTGGTGAGAATGAAAAAATGTTGAAAGGTCAGGGAAGTGATAATCCAAAGTCAGTTTCTTGTTTCAAAAGAATGCGCCGCACATTCTTACGCGTGCGGTTGTGATAAGCCTTTTGCTGCTTGCACGCCCTTCAGCAAATTGAATTTCTCAGTTTATCTGAAGAAGCNATCTCGCCAACAACACACGGAACGAAGGTTTGTTAACAAATGGCCGCTCTACTTTCACTTTGAGCGTGATTTTGTGAGTATGCAAGAAACATTGAAATCAAAGTACGTTAGCATCACGTCATTAATAATTGGCATAATAAGATACAAGTCTTTTCGAAATCCATTTGTAAGTGATAAATTAACAATTACATTAAAACTTTAGAACTATTTCCTCTCTTTGTGCTGGCAACCTAACGGCATAACTGTATCCGCGCTCGCCGCTGTTTGTAATGTTATATGCATGTGGCTAACGGCTAGGGTGATTTTTCAAAGGTTCTTTTCAAAAGTATCGAAGATACCGTGAATGGATTATAGCTAATATTTGTGGGTATGGGATCTAAAATAACTTTTATATCATAAACATTTATATAGTACAAATGTAAACAAGCATAAATAAACAATCTTTAAAATGCTGGTACCTCCACAGTATAATTTGGATTACATTTTAATTTAACATTTTTTTAATTTTTCTCATTTAAATGATAGTTTGATTATTTTTATTTCTGTGTTTTGGCTATACTTAAAATAACTAATCATTAAAAATATATTATGTATATTACATTATCAGTGATTTTTAATGACAGGGAAAATAAATTTGTATGTCATTTTTACAAGTGAACAGTATCAATTGACAAGTATCAAAGATGTTCTCATATTCATTGACTCCGCTGATTGTCTTCATTGTCTTCACTTGTAGCCACATGGGGCACTAATGAAAATTAACTCTTAGCACCTCATAGTACAGGATGTCCACTGAAATTCCATTTTGGAATTCCCTGACTTTTCCCTGTTTTACAGGCAGAAACTTACTATTTTCCCTGACCTATTTTCAGAACTAAAACTTTCCAATGCCATATTTTTCCACTGCTGACTGAACAAATATGATTCAATGAAGCAGAATTAAATTACACTGCAACAGACCAAGCAAGAAGGGCCAACATTTCATTCAGCCATTCAATATTTCTCACGATATATGTTATTAAATTCACATGGGTGCCCATTACAAACACAAAATTACTTTATTTTGTATATATTGGCCCAATGTTACTTGCCAAAAATACATATTACTTATAATTACATGATGCTGTATTCACACAATAACTAGCAAGCTATTTACATTTTCCTATCACATGAAATTCCCTGAGGGTGGAGAACCTGTAGTACTGTCAATTTTCATTTATGTATCACACTACATACTTCATCACTTGATATACAGATATTATGTACCATCAACTGCCATAAATGTTATATTAAAATAGATATATTTATTCTTATTACAGTTTTTAATGTTTTAAAGTATGCATATAGTGTTTTAAAGTATACAAGCACCCAGCACAGAACTTCTTGGCCGCACAGTGTCAGCCAATCGGCAAGCAACATCAGTAAGCTCTGTCGCCATATTAATCAAGCACCTATCCAGTCATGAAATCTCAATTGTAATAATATAAAACACGATTCTATAAATGAACATGAACATTTGAACAGTCGAAACAGAAATCAAAGCACATAAGATATATATATATATATATATATATATATTTATTAGTAGACACCTGAAAGTGTGTTATATTTTTTCAAAAATAAATGTTATTTTTTTCAAAAATAGCTGCTATTTTCTTACTACAAAAATGCACGTTTCTGCATGAGAATTGTTCCAATTTGCCAAGTACTCTTTATAAAGACATACATAATTTGAGAAATGTCATTTTATTCATAAAACCTGAAATTGGCAGTGTTGTTCCTATTGAAAAGCTGTGTTATTTTAGCAATTATTATTTCCTTGAAAAAAATATTTAACTCTCAGAGAAATATACAGCCACGTTTTCAAGACAAAACCACTCGTTACTTTATCAACAGACAACATTGAAAACTATTTCACATTTACTTACTTAAGATTTTGTATTCTGTCCGACACCTTGAACAACGGTCACAATGAACTGGCATGGGAATATTGTTTCATGAAGAGACTAATGTAAACAATTTATACACAATTATAAAATCACTAAAAGTGCCCTGTAAGAACATAAATTTTTTTTATAGATAAATCTACCTTTTAGTTTTTGAATTATAACTTTCAATGACAGATTTTTTCGTTAACTAAACTTTTGTTTGTTCAAAATGTGTATTCTTTTACCGCACATATTTACAGAGAATATGTATGATGAAAATACAGTTAGCTGGAAGAATACAAGATAATTCAATTTACAAATATATTCTACATAAGGAAATTCATATAACACACATTTTTGACAGCCCCGCCGCTTTGTAAAAAATTAATAATTGTTTGATAAAACGTAAGGATGCTACGAATGTAAACAAACTCAGTGAGCTAGTTGGCGCAAACTCCATAGATAACGTGGTACTTGGTAGACGTGAACACTACAACGGTGGGGTTTCCTAGTGAGCAAAAAAACTTTTGCAGGACCCTACACTAGAATGTTCACTCAAAGTGAAGCATCATCACTTGCGCTGATTTTATTTATGGCCATAAACACACGTTATGGAAAGTAAAATATGTCTTTGTTTATGGTGATAAATAAAAAATCTACTGGCCAACTCTGCATGCATTCATATTTGAATATGCAATAACACATAAAATATGTCGTAAGAAGCAACTATGCGACATAAAACATTCATTTGTGAAATTCTCAAAAATAGCAATTTTTTGTTTTTTTTAATGTAAAACTTTGCATTATAGCTTTTGCTAAATTTTCATCTTAACTCGTGCACTAATTTACGTACAGATTTGCTGACAAATGTTCTCTAGCCTCGTGTATATTCTGTACCGTATAAGAAGGCCACTTTTTGACAGCTAGGCGAAAGTAGCACCACTGTTTACATCTGACTACGTATCCTTCCGCCATCAGCAGGTCCGTCAAGTCGGGGCTGTATTTTTTATCAACACGGTGTCAGCTAATCCACTTCTCAGTGTACTGTAATGCTAGACCAATTTTAAGATATTTTAAGACTGACATCTTTCTAAAAATATAAGTAGGTTATAAAAGTAAAAATATAAAATGTTAGATATTTGATAACTTTTTTTTTAATTTTTCCGAGATCGTGAATTTGGGTTAAAATTTGTGAGACGGTCTGTTGTATCTATTATTACACTTTGGACGTTATAGCTAATATATTCGAGTTGGAAATATGTGACTTGGAATAACGTTAGAATTGCTTAAAAACTATTCACGCATGTCTACGGAATCAAGGAGATAGGTTTCGAGAGAAAAATATGGCGTATAATTTATGTAGACGAACAATTACCGGCCGAATATAAATGACTTGTACTCCAAATCGTTGTAGATGTAAAACTACATCTACAATATGTTACTTTAAAAATTATGCAGAGCTCGTGCAAAAATATAACTATTGGCATATGTTTGTAAATTTGTTATAATTGCGCAGGAAAGAGGTTCATTTCTGGCTGGTAATAGCTCGCAGAATATCCGATAGATAGCGCGCAGCACGTCACGGCGAAGTTTCGAGTAACTCTCTTTATGGATAACAGATAGCGTATTTTTTAAAGTTGATAATTCTTATGTTACGGGCTGGAAATATATTTAAGATTAGTGTCGTTTCGGCAAATTATTAAAAAAAATAATTCAACAAAATTATGCAATATTTCTGTATGCTTTTGGAATTAATACCATGGACGTGTTGAAAGCAAGGTTTTGAGATGGATGACACGACGTGAAAAAGCTTCCTGGAGTTAGCACAACTTCAGAACCAACGTAACTTTAACTTTTGTTCGTTCATACATCAGCTGATACAGGATTTTGTAAATGGTGCTTTGTTTCGTAAACATTAAGTTGCCACTCACTGACTGTCAGAAAGTGGCCTTATACGGTATGGACCATATCCTATGGTCGGCAAGGCCTTGTAATAATTCCCGCTACCTTCAGATGGCGAACGTTTGGTAAACAGTGCGACGAGTATTCCTAACCTTAACCACAAAACGTGATATACACATTCATTGCTTGTCGGTGTGCATTTTTTTTGCCATATATAGTTAGCAAAGCAACAAAACTGATCATTTTGCAACACTCATTCCGTGAATATTGGTTTAATTGCAAGTAAAGGTCGGTGTTAATTTTCAAAATAGCTTTATTTGAAATAAAACAGGAAAAATCGCTTTATACTAACTAAAATAGCATTATTTTTTGTTTATATCAAAAATTCTATTTTTTTCAGGTCTCTTTATCTACTGTATTAGGAAACTGCCTAAGCAGATGAACTGCTAAATTTTTATGTTCACTGTAAAAACAGTGACACCTAAATTTACATATTAGAACATCTATCATATGTAGATTTAATAATTTTCATTTAAAGGCTGTTCACAGTAAGAGAGCACTTTTGAAATGGTAATGTATTACATTCAACAAGGTCTGTACAAAGCCTCAGGATTAGAGGCGAGACGATATGGTTTTTGAGCCTTTTCCGATATTGCAGATACAAACATACCGATATTGCCAATACCAATACTGCCTTGACAAGGAAAAATAACAGTATTGCAAGTATCAAAAAATAAACACTTAAATTTTAAACATTTACCTAAATAAAATTCTAATGGTCTTCATTTTTATTGTTTCAGTGATAGGCCTAACTATTACGATAAATATAAATCTAGGAACCACATATTAAGCTTAAGCATATTTAGAAGACAAAAATAACCTCCAAATGGAGCGTACATTCAATGTGCCATTTTAAGTTTGTTGTACTATAGGACCTTAATGATGTACCGCCTCTCGAAACCAAAAATTTGCAAATATTGTAAAAAGTTTTGCATTCTTGCGTGTTGTTTGCGGTACAAAGAAATTCCACAAATCATATTTTTCTTCCAGCCATATCATTGGTTTATTGCTGGCACACGTAAATAATTTAACAACGTTTTTTACCCTAACCTAACACCATTATGTTACTACAGCAACAGCAAACAAACCAACAAAGCAAAAAAAAATAAAAAAAGGCAAACTGTCGGAATGGCGCCGCTAGGCGGCAGTAATGTGCAGCATATAACCAACCTTACAAGACTACTTAAGTTTTTTTAAGGTGTCGTGTTCGTGGTTGGTCGTGAAACAATTAAGACAATATATTGTTGAAGGTAATTGTAAATATTAGTTATTGTTAATATTATATATGTGTTAGGCTGATTAAATGTTAAGTTTTGTTTATGCTGCGAGCTTGCCTCCATAGATTAAATTCAGAAAATGCAAATGGTGGCTACTATTGTTTGTTGTGTACATGTTTCGTAAACAATCGTGCAAAACTTGCCTAATTTTGCTTTGAAAAAAAAAAATAAAATAAACACACAGCCAGTTGGGTACTTTAGTAAAAACCAAATTTAAAAATAGTGATTACTTTAATAAAACCAAATAGTGAGCTAAGCCACTCTAATTATGGCAAGTTGAAAACAGCATCATCTTAGGATTCTTAGGGCAAAACATTGGTTATAATATCGGCGATTTAAACATGAATTGCGCACAATTCCGATAATTACGATATTGGCCGGTTTCGATATATCGGTACCGGTATAAGCTCAGCCCTACTCAGGATACCTTGTCACTCAAACGGCATATATAACACTAACTGTCATTACCTGGGTATCTGCCTTTATCATTCTCTGCCACAATATTAAGCAATTAGAAAAAACAAAATTTACACAAATAATAAAAAACAGCCCAAACCAGCCTTTTTATCCACTCCAAGAAGTCAAAGACTACGTAACAGAAACCCCAAACTCCAGATTACATACTTGTCGCATATCCTTTTAAAAAGATCTAAGAGATGAAAATAAATCAATGAAAATAAAAAATGCTGCAGTCGACATTTCCACTGAATACACAACTACATAAACTCAAACATCACGAGTTTAAAGGCCATGCTACAATGAGCTGGTGGATTGTCAATCTTGCTGTTACAATAGTAGTTCTTTCGACTCACAAAAGATAGAGCAGCGTTCGCCATATTTTTTTGGTTGTTTGTTTACATTTTTGAATTGCACGTACAATTGCGAAGTGACATGACAAAGGAGCCATAATAACCGTATGACGTGTTGGCAGATTGAAATAATGGATAGTGTAGCGGAAGACTTTATAATGCTAGGTTTTGTTATGTGCATGACTGCATATGTGTACCAGCTATACTCTGTACCATGTAAGTTGGCCAAATTCTGATAGCGTATTTTTAAAGTTGACTGTTCTATTACTGGCTCGGAACAACACGAATTTGAAATATATTTCGTCAAATTATTAGAAAAAATAATTCAACATTATGCAATGCGATTAAGACATGAAAAAATGTTTTGAAATTTCATTTCATTTGGATACAAATCGTTTTAATGTGCCTTTAATTTTGAACACCTATACATTTCTACTTCAGCACAAAGTTTAGTTTCTAACACTAAAAAACCGCTGTTTTATGACAACGTAAAATAAAATGTATTAATTAACCTAGGAACTCTTTCTTATCGCATATTTTCAGCTGGTCTAATATGCATCAGCAGTGGACTCAGAATAGCCAACGTAATATTAACTTTTGTTCGTTCGTGCATCAGTCGATAACAGGATTTTGTAAATGGCACGTTGTTTGTTTCGAATACGTCAAGTGCCACTCGCTGACTGTCAGAATCTGGCAAACTTATATGATATAAGTACAACCACAAGCCAAACACATAACCAACAAAATCGCAGATACTGGGTGCACCCAGTGAATTCAAGAAGGGATCAGGAAGCTGAATTTGCAATTCCATTTTCCTATATGTGCACATCGAGTCACGACCAGTTGTTTAGTTACACACTGCTGGAAGCCTGGAAATTTGAAGAATTGTAGAACATGTTGCGACCTTCATTCACAAAGAAGAGTAATCTTACACCATTGTCCCCAGCATTTCGCCTTGCCTAGACACTTAAGTAAATTTTTCACATTAATTAAAACGTTTTCTGTTGTGGTTTGTTTAGCAAGTGCTTTATGGAAATTATATAATTACCATTAATTAGGTACTGGTGACAGTTTAGTTAGGCCGAATGCAAAGAAGTGAAAGGGAAAAATTGTGGAGGAAAAAGACATGGCTGTCTCATGAAATAAAGTAGACAAATTTAAGCAACATGCATATGTTATGGCATCAATTTGTTTTTTCCCTAGCAGTTATATTCTGTACCATATAAGAAGGCCACTTTCTTACAGTTGACAATCGCCGCGCCTTTTCGTTTATGTATCCATTCGCCATCAAATGGCGTTTCAAGAATAGGCTTTGATGTGGCCAGGAGGTGCTGCTGCGTGCGGCAATTGGTGAACTGCTTTGGTGGCGCTGCATTCGTAAACGGAGCTTGTGGACGTGTGTAGGGTCGTTCATAAACGGGGTTTACGAAATACAAGTTACTTTAAAAATTATACAGAGCTCGCGGGAAAATAAAATTATTTATATATGCACGTGAATACGTTATTTTAAAAAAACAAAACTATAATATGTTTCTGATGTAGTTCGGGATATGGATGACAGATGGCGTGGAAGGGCATATTGCAACATATGGTGCACTTTTAACCCACAAGATAGCAGCACCTGGTTTGAGAGTCTGGAAACTTTGGATTTTTTCGTCACATTTGGATACGTATCGTTTTATTGTGCATCTCATTTTGAACACCTATACATTACTATTTTATCACGAAGTTTCGTTTCTAAAACTAAAAACTGCTGTTTTATGACCACGTAAAATAAAATGTATTAATTAATGTACGAACTCTTTCTTATGCGCGTATTTTCTGCTTGTGTGATGTGCTTCGGCACTGCTCTCAGAATAGCCAACGTAATATTAACTTTTGTTCGTTCGTGCATCAGCTGATACAGGATTTTGTAAATGGGACGTTAGTTGTTTTCAATATATTAAGTTGCCACTCACTGACTGTCAGAATGTGGCCTTCTTATATGAAATGAACTATAAGAAGTAAGTATTCCTTCAGATACGAAATGATTGTCAATTATGATTAGTAAAAGCCAAAGGTAGTTCAATTTAAAGTCAGTTTTTCACATCAAAATCTAACATAATTACTTGTTCAAAGTTATTTATTTTCGACTGTATTACATTAGCGAAGTTCAACAGATACCGCGAATTTCTAAATGATTTACGTTTTTCAAAAAACCACCAGTTGCATTCTATTTCGTCAGTTATTGCATTCAAAATAATACCTGCATTCCTTTTATAACGAATTGTCTTGGAATTTAGGGACAATAGGTATCGTCTGTTACAAATATATTATGTTTCGTCCAACATCATTTCAGCAAAGCGCCAATTTCATTGCGCCTGTGTAATAACATTGACATTGATTTGATTGGTGAAGGATTGTTGTGGTGCAAATACAATTAATTTGATTGGTGCAGGATTGTTGAGACGCGAATAACATCGGTCAATCACGTGCAAAGTAATGGTCCAAAGCTGGACAGTTGCTGGCGCACCAGTACTGTCACAGCAGGTAAGCCGGTAATTTTCTAGACTAGGGGCTTTTCTGAAAATAAGAAAAAAAACTCCAGAAAGTGGTATATTTCGACTCTACTAATAACGTAGAACACGAATATATTGGGGGCATAGCTTTAAAATAAGTATTAATAAGTGTTTTCTTGCCGACTACTTACCAAGCCAAGAGGTCCAATCTTTGGGGCCAGTGATGAAGTAGCACCAACTTCACCCCCCACACACCTCAGGTACACTAGAAAAAATTATTTCTGTATTTAATTTAACAGTAGTTACAATTGCATACATAATCAACGCAATATATTGCGAGTTAACGCTCACAAGCTGTATTCCATCACAATACGTGTTCGTAGTCATATTTAACAATACCACTACATAATTAATAATCGTTCATTTCTACCGCAAAGTGGAAGATATTATTTTAATTATTTCCCACCAAACAAATAAAATCAACGATATTCATCCATGTTATAATGACAAGTACTTGTGTCCACGCAAGTTATACCATGCAGTAAATTATTAAAGCCCATATCTATCAAATACAACAACTTACCAACTTTCACTTCGGTAGGATCGAATTTTGGAGGCATTCTGTGAGCACTTCAAACAAACTTCAGTGTTCGATACTCTTAATCAAACAGCAATCCAAAAAATATAGTTAACCCAAACCACGCGGTCACTGTGCACACGATCAAAGAAAATTTCCGGAAAAGAAATCAGCATTTCAAAGATAACATATATACGTTCTGGTATAACGTTGATGCCCATTAAAATAGTACGAACCAAAGCGCTTGAATATATTTTTTTATTCCATGCAATTATAAGATTCTTCGATGTAACTTTAAAAAGTGTTTATTGAAATATATACTTAACTAACAAATAGATATTAGCACATAATATTATATTTTTTAAATCACAATTCCTGTCATTCCAGACCATGCAATTAGTTAACTGTTTAAAAAAAATAAATAAAATAAAAATTGGAAATTTAGTACTATATTATATTTTTTGGTCTGAGAAATTTTACAATACATTTTCTGTAAAATAGTTAGAATTCTCAATTTTATAGGATGTGTTGTACTTGTAAACTGATAGTACGTTTAAGGTGTGCACGAATTTTTTACTAGACCATAAAGTTTGGACAACTAAGAAAAGTTATGATATCTTTAAAGTTTGCAATGCACTGCTTGAAGGAAAAACCGGATATTTAGTTATTGTCTGCTGTTAAAGCAGAATTTTTTGCTATTAAAGTAGACAATCCAGTGTGTGCAAGCTACTGACATTAACTGCCAAAAAATAGTGAATAGACCTCCAATGTGGAAAACAGCTTTTTATAAAACTGTACTTTAGTGTAGGTTAATTCTAAGAAAATCTTATATAATACACATGCACCAAAAATGGGAAGGCGTTTGCGGACTAGTCTAATGACTCTGGAGTGACGTTATATTCTAATTATAGAATTGTGAGCAAGGAAAAAACGAAAGTATAATACGAGTGAACTGATGGGAGTGGTAAATACAAAAAAAAATCACGAGTTAGACAATTCCCCAAACTTTTATGCTGCCTGATCGAATAGATCCAAGATCACCGAGTCGAGAACGTACTAGTGAGTGGAGTTTTGATTAAACAACAACCTCATGATGTTGCTGTACATCTACACATCGCCAACTACATTGGTAGCTATGGTTGGCTTGAAGGTTTTAAAAACAGAAATATCAAAGGTCTTATAAAAGATTTGGCAAGAGTAACGACGTTAATACATATGTTTGCAATCAATGGATAGCCGATTAACCATCTCTCTGATTAGATTACAATTCTAACGACATGATCATTACCGACGAAACAGATGTGTTTTATAGATGTCTCCCCAAAACAACATTTTCATTGAAGGGTGATCAATGTGCCATGGTAAAAAATTCAGTAAGGAATGCACAACATTACATCTTGGTGCCAACATGCGTGTGTAAAGTATACGGGAATTTTTGACCTTCAATACTATGTAAGTAAACCCAATTTTTTTCGACACAGTAAAAACAATCTTTGTAAATCACTTATACGAGCATGGCAACCCACACCCCTCCTGTGGTCATTAGTGCCTCGCCCACCCTGGCCCACCTACTGCCACTCTCAAATTTTCATAAATAAGGGTGCAAGTGATTTTTGCATTAATTGAAATAAAAATCCTTAAACAAAAACAAGCCTAACATACAATCAACAAACTGGGAGAGACAGGCCCTAAGTAATATTCAAATTATGTTGTGTATCAATCTTATTACTAATTCAATTTATTTTTATACTTAATATGATCATGCAAATTAAAGAGTTAAAAGTGTTTTTGTATTTTAGTGCTATGTAATTGTTTTAGTATGTATTGGTTTTCTGAGTAAATGTGCCAGTGTATTTCTTGATACACTTGACACACTTAGGAGCACAGTTCCCTAGTAGACACACAATGCTCAGCTAGTTGGATATGAACGCACTGAGGGAGTGGGCGCATGCTGTGCGCCTCTGGGTTCTTCAAAATCTTGCACCGATCTTCGGTTTATCAATTGTTATTTATTTTAATCTTTATCTTAATTCCCTTAATTTCTTTACTTAGACTAGGGGCAGTGCCACTCTCATCCCCGCCAGCACAATGCGTGTTGGGAACTTAACTCATGTAATTATTTTCATGTCTCTCTTTGTTTCCATGTAGGCTGCCAGCATGCCTTAATACTGGAACAGTGTAAGTGCCTCGTACGAGGGAATACGTACTATGTAAAACCAGTGCAAGTGATAACTGGTTTTTATTTCACTATCGGACACCTAAATGCAGCATAACATACCTTTTTGCATTTTACCCACTGGTGCACCGCACACTCGATCATGGCTTTATGGTGTTTTTGGTGTGAATTAGCAAACTTAACATTCTCGTCGGATAATTAGAGGAATATAAGGGGGCCTATGCCATCATAGGTACGCATAGTAAAGATTTCAAAACTTAACCAACAATGTCACCTCGTCGCGTAGGGAGATCTCAGGAGAAGCCATAAGGGCGAACGCCAATCCCTGGACCACAAACCTAGCCTCATTTCTCCCCACTACGGTGACCACAACAGTACATCAAATGTCGCCCTTCCATGTAGCCAATATATTTGAAAAAAAAACCTAATCATGAAAACCCTATCGTATGCCTAACCTCTATCTGTAAACCTTTCCTTGTAATTGAATGTACAGATCTTAAATGTCAAAATTTCCAGTGGGCCCCTGTGTTTTTCGGCTAACCTATCAAAATTGTTTGTTAAAATTCCTGCATCCCAAATTTCCAAATTCAATTTCGTTGGAGGCTGTCCCATCGCCAATCAGCAAGATCTGTGTGCCAGTGCGGGATAACCAGTAGCATCACAGCGACCACCAGCCAACCAGGTCCACAATGGAAACGGGACCGAATGCTGTCATCTTGAAAAGCCCCAACTACCACCCCATCTGACAGCACACGGTGCTAGATAGGGAGCCTACACCTGGTGGGATATGTAAGTGATGCATCACCCCTACCTCCACTCGGCTGGGCCAACCCTCCTATGTGAGGCCAGGGGTAGCAGCTGTGAGCCGGGTGGTTCATTGGCACTTAGCGAATATCAGCTGGTCGTAATGCAGTTTCCCTGCCAACTGTGACATGACATCAGGTTAATAAACTGGCATACCTCCAACATAATAGTAGAACGACTGTGCTTGAAGTGTGTGCGCCCATTACCAGACACAGATTCTTTCACGTTAGAGCAACTTCAAATAGCACTTGTCAATGTGACAACTCAGTAGAAGCCCAGCGACTGTGCGAGGACATTGAACAAATTAATAGTGAATTATGATCCGAGGCCATGGTGCATACCACCGTGGGCCAAACAGCCGATTTGTGTGATCATTATGAGATACATTGCCAGGTCAATGGTACCGTCGAACCGGTCCGCGAAACAATCAGCTGCAAGTGCGCCGAGAAATAATAAAACCTTACACCAACCAAATTTCGTATAGCTATTAGAAATTGCATAAATGATAATTGGTGTGCGGACTTAGCAGAGTAAAACTTACATGCACCCGGTGCTGCCGAGCGTACTGCGACGAGTACGTGACCCCGCAGGCACTTGCCACTCTTAACACCGAAAACTTTTTCCAATGCGTGCAGTGCCAGGTGCTGCCACGCCCACCTGTTGTTGCCCCTGCAACAACCTAGCCAGCAACTTTCAGGGCCACCATCAACAACCAAAACAACAAGAACGAGCTATGTCAAAAAGCCTACTGTTAAGGAAGGAACTGTGAGTCCACGCTTTGTAACAGCTGCGGGATGTGGGTACCACTGACAGTGCATCAACTAGAGCTAGTGGTGTGATGCCAATAACGAGCATTTAATCTATCAACATTGCATGCTGCAGTTCAGCCTGCCACAGCTACCATGCTCACTTCGGGGCCAGTGAGGTCAAGCTTCTCTGCTTACCGCTCCAGCAGTGCATTCCACACCGCTCCCCATATAGCCACACGGCCACATAGCACCATGCCCACACAGGCCACAACAACAACACAGCCATGTGGTCTCTCAGCAGCAATTATGATGTCCATGATGGACCCCTTCCAGTGCATTTAGGCTTAGCAGACCTCTCCACAGAAGACACTGCAGCCTTTCTACACGACTGCACAAGTCGACTCCAGCGATACAGTAGAGAATAAGAATAGCCAAACTGTGTGGGAGATCGTTTAAATGGTGACACTTAGGAATGGTGGTATGGCCTTGCGCATTATGACATTAAATATGGGAGTAGTTTTGCAGGGACTTCGAGTGCCATTACGGAGGAATGTTCACGTCTCTTCAAGCACGCAGCCGCATGATCTTAGAAAACCAGAAACCGGACGAACTGTTATATACTACTGCCACGCAGAAAATGTATTTAGTATGCATGTACCACCCTCACATTTCAACAAAGGAGGTACTGGGATTAGTGGCTAGAACAGCGTGTCTGGTATTCCGCTGGGCGCTAGCCCCCTTCATCCATTATTTGGTGAATAACTTCATGCACTCTATAGTGATTTCAGAACAGACTTCCGCATCAACACCAGGAATACCAGGCAAAAAAAGAATCAGTTGTGAAGGGCTCAGATTCTAAAACCACTGAAATAATTTCAAAACTGCCGAAAACCTCATCCCCTAGTGAGAGACCTAATTCGATGGCCAGTAAATGCACTGGCTTGATGAGTGCCTGACCCACTTTACACGGCCATGAGATCGGAAACCGAAGTCGGGAAACGACAGGTCGGGCTAGAGTGGCCAGAAATCACCTATCCCCAGGAGATCATTGCTGATCCTGGACAATCTCCACAACATGTACTAATTTCTCATATTTGCGTTAACAGAAACCAAGCCATTCATATTCCAGTTATTTTAAATAATCAACAGCGAACCGCCTTAATTGCAACCACAGTTTCTCATAATTTTGTTCATGTAAATTTGGTAGATGTGTGTAAAAATAAAACATCAACCAATATTTTTCAGCAAGCTACCAAACCTCATACTGTCGAAACCATATGGGAAGCGCAAATAAAAGTGGGTATTAAGGACATTGCAACGACCACAAGAGCTCTTTTTATTTCGCACAACTTGCGCGAGGATGCAATACTCGGAATACCGTGACTAATGGAGCAGAAACCCGTAGTGGAATGCGCTGCTAGGCGAATCCATTTCGGCGAAAAGGAACTCCAGTCTGTTTACAACTTGGACCCACGAACCACGAGTTTCATACTGGGTGTGCTGCTGGATGAGCTAGACCACGCTGTGCCGCCCGCGTATTTTGATGACATACGACGCCTCTCAACAAACGTCATCACATTTTCACCACCGCCGACCCCTTGTGTCGCACTAACGTGGCAGAAAATTGCATTCTGTTAATGCAGGCAAAAACACTGTACACTATACCTCACCATTAACAACCTTACCAACAACGGATAATTAAGGAACAGATACAAGAAATTCTGAGCGAAGATATAATTGAGCTCACTGAGCGTTCTTTTAATTCCGCTATAACTTTAACTCTTGGAAAAGACAGAATCCAGAGGTTTGCATTGACTTCATGCCTCTTAACATCATTATGGAAATTACCATTCAAATACCATTCAAAAATGTGAAAGACACGCTGAACAGCCTTGGCTGCGCAAAAATTCTGACGCCTAAGGATCTTCACAGCGATTACTGGCAAATACAAGTGCAACAAGAAGATCAGCATAAAATAGTATTCATCGCTTCTAGTCCTGGGTCATGCCCTTTTTTGTGAAAACAGCTCCAGCCACACTCCACGAAATATTGTTGTAGGTGCTCGATAGCTACATAGGTGAGTTTACAATAGCTTACCTCGATTATGTAGTGATATGGGACAACAACGTACATCATTTGTCACTCGTACTGGAACACCTAGCCATTAACCATTACTCTTGTGCCAACAAAAAGTGTTAACTAGGCAAAGCATTCATCCAGTTTCTGGGCCATCTGGTAGATGAAAATGGTAACTTCCCATTACCAGAATAGTTAAAGCATAATTGATGATTACCCACAACCAGCTACCTATAAACAGTTACATAAATTTTTCGACTTATTGAACTGGTTATGTAAATATATATAAGATTTTGCAATAATAACAACTCCACTTACTAACCTACTTTCACCATCACAGAAATTTTAATGGACTAACGAAAATTCAGCAAGTTTGGAAAAAACTAAAGCCAGTTTCTGCAACTGCCCTGCACTTTCACGCCAAGACCCAAGCCATCACCTGTACATGCAAACATATGCGATTGAGTGCGGGCTAAGTGTGATGGCAATAAGTGCATTATCGACTTCATTAGTGTCAGATTCAGCCCAGTAGAATGTGGATACGTTTTAAAGGAGGGGGGATGTTTAGCTGTAGTTTTGACAGTTAAAAGGTACAGACAACTCGTGGAATACCACGGCTTCACTCAACTCATGGACAATAGATGTCTAGTATGGATGCACAACACTAAGGAAGTTCATGGCAATCTTACACGCTAAGCCCTATTTTTCCAGTATTTTGACTTCGAAGTACAACATGTACTGGGGTCAGAAAATCAGCTGGCTGATGCACTATCAAGGCCGTCAGATGACACAATAGAGCGTGTCCACGAAGTGTGGGAGAGCATCCTACCTCACTCACCGCCTGACCGCCCTGCCTTACTGCCCTGCTCTGGCACAGGGTACTATGTATGCGCAGCTGACCGCATCTTCTCAGAACCCCACTCTCACTTACCTGTGCATAATGAGGATGGAACATACATTCCCAGTAACACACAAGTGGATAGGGTGATGTGCCCCAACAGCTAGCGAGAGATGGCACATTGTAGATGGCTATCTTGAACCACATATAAATAACTCAAGTAAACACTCGACTACTAACATACCACGTGAAGACTATTACATAGTATTGCAGTTCGCACATGACACAGAAACTGCAAGCCACCCAGGTGCACTGCAAACCTAGCGTAACGCGCGGAGACATTTTTATTGGCCAGACATTTTTCTTGATTACCAAAAATATGTGCATGTGTGTGTGCCACATCATATCTTAAAAGCTGGCACACACAAAAGGCACACAACAACAAGCACCGCGGCTGCCATCTGAACCCTTTGAGACCGTTGCCCTAGATCTCATGAGACAGAACCCTCCTACAGCCACAGGAAAGATATTTATTTTAGTGGTAACAGACTTCCTCTCTAGATGAGTGGAGGCATTCACAATATCCAGTGCGTGCGCGAATTGCACAGCAAAACCATTTGAAACTATTTTTTTTCTCAGGTTGGGGATACCAGTGAACAGTCCTATCAGACAATAGTACCCAGTTTACAGGATGTAAGTGGTGCGAGTGCTGCACGAGATGGGGCATTGTGCATAATACTCCACCATTTATCATCCATGTGCCAACCCAACCAAAAGAAGAAACCAAGAGCTGAAAACTCCGACTTTGTTGCTCGTATGTGATAAACACGCATCCTGGTCCGACTACCTAACAGCCAAACTTTTATTGTGCATTCGCACAGACCTCACCACTGGAAAAACCCCAGCGAGATGCTCCAAGTTTGTCAGCTCCCACCTCTAATGGAGTTCGCACAAACGCCTTAAGGACAGGTCAGTGACCCCGAGAGCAACAGAGCATGGAGGAGCCGAAGGGACGTATCTTACAGCAGGTGCGCGAACACCAACAAAATTTCGTGCACAGTGGCCGCCTTACCATTATGTGCTTTCCTGATACACTACAGTAGGCCAGCTGGTTTAATTGCCTTAGCATTATCTATCTGCAGCGGCAAATAAATCCTGTGTAGACCTCGGACTTAAGAAGAGCATGTAGCACATCATCCTTAGTTGCCAAGGCAAGGCCACTTATTTGGTGCGTGTGGGGAGAAAAAACCTTATGCCTTACCGCACAGGCCAATTACATCATGCCAATGCTGACACCGATGCTTCCACTGCGAATGCCTCGGTGGGATCACCGGGCCCTGAGGCGTTAGCTATACCACCACCACCTGCAACCGACTCAAACGCTGAAGTGCCTAAGCTCGCGATCGTCGGCGAACAGCAAAACCTGTTGCAGCCTGCGATGGCTGGCGTCTCGAAGCCCCTGGGTACCTCAGAAAGCAGGTCATCAACAGACATCCCGAGTATCCTTGCCACCAATACAACTATTACAGCTGCACAAGCGACGCCCAGTGTCGTGACATCATGAGTTCCGATGCCTGCCTCAGCCAATGATGCCAAGGCTCGTCACCATGGGTGCCTGTGAGATCACACTCCCATCAGCGCCTAACCTGACCAGCGACGCAACCGAGACATGCTGCATCCAGAACGACGAGCGAGGCCTCCAGCGATCTCCCCCCCCCCTCCAGAGACAACAACAGACCGTCTGAATAGAAGAGGTAGCAAAGAAGGAATGGATTCGAGTTCTCATGTAATTTCCATTGCTTTAAGCATATGTTCAAACACCTACATTTCAAGACTATGGGTCTGTTGATGATGATACTATTATCAGCATTCAGAGTATGGAGGAGTCAATCGTTTATCACAGCATCAGTGTCACCTGCAATGACTAAAGTGAAGATGATGGTGATGGCAAAGAAACTCCCTCTACACCCACAATTAATAAATACGATGCCTGAAATGCTTTGGTGATGCTGTAGCAATTTTTAGAAACTACCAAGTTTTATGCAATATGGTTTGATCGTCTTCATGATAAGGGAAACGTAATGAACCAAGTTGAATCAGAAAAGCAAATAAGAATGACCGATTTTTTCCTGGAAGTGTGTATTTTATTACGAAATTCTTGATACTGCACACTTCTGTAGGTTAATGACAAGTTCTTCCCATTGACGGCAATCTATATATATATATATATA
>NQII01000032.1:0-14970 GCA_002778355.1 Clitarchus hookeri
ACTTTGCGCAGCTGGATGAGTATGTGAGAGGCCGTATTCCCGGTCTCCAAGAGGCACGTTGGACGTTTCGGCCCATTTCTCGCCAATCGAAGCGTTCTGCCTACACTGTGAATCAGTGTTGGGCGCAGTGGGAGCAGGAGGTTACACACACCCGTCGAGAAGGACCGGGTCGACTGCGGTGGATACCCAGCAGGGAGGATCGTTTCATCGTGCGACAGACTGAGAGCACTGAACGGACGTCGCTGTGCACCATCCAGGGACATGTCACAGCAGCTGGGGCTACGCCCGCGTCCACCAGTACCATATTCAGGGGGCTAGCAGAGCGAGATCTGTCGTCGCGGCGTCCCTTACAAAATATACTATTACGACCTGAGTATCGCCGAGCACGTGTGACTTCCTGTCGGGAACGGGTAGCATGGCAGCTTTCGGATTGGCGATGAGTGGTGTTCAGCGACAAATCACGCTTCCTGGATACAGACGATGGCCGAATTCAAGTCTGGAGAAATCCTGGCCAACGCCGTGATCCACGTTTCATTGTAGAGCGGCACACTGCTCCAAAGATAGGTGTTATGGTATGGGGTGCCATTTCACACGATTGCCGCACCCTACTGATTGTGATTGAAGGAACCCTGACGGCGCGGCGATACGTCCAGAAAATTCCGTGGCCTCTTCTTGGGCAAACTTGACAACCATATTTTCAAGCAGGATAATGCCCGGCCTTACACAGCATAGGTATCTCTGCCATGCCTTCGCGATGTCGAGGTGCTTCGTTGGCCAGCAATGTCTGCAGGTCTCTCGCCCATCTAGAACGTTCGGGATCAGATTGTACTGCAATGTTTGCCAGCGGCAACTACGGCGCATATGAAGTGTCAGTTGCACCAGCTGTGGCAGGATCTTCCTCAGGAGAACATGCAACGTCTGTATGCCTCCATGCCCGACCATATCACTGCCTGTCTCCATGCTACGGGTTGTCCAAAACCACATTAAGAGCATCCTGCAAGTATTGGTTCCCTGCAATACATGCTTAGTGTGTTACAATATTTTTATGTTTTATGAATACGTACTGCCATGTTCTTTGCCTGTACTCAATTACATGCTCCTGCAATGGCACCTTCGTACAGTGATTATGAGGAATTTGGCACATCGTGACCTGGGACTGTCGTAGTAGTTCATGCTGTCATATCGGTGGGCCGGGACCATAATTGATCCAGGCAACCTTGACATTAACCTTAGACCTTGAAAACCGGTGACCTTAGACCTTGACACCGGTAACCGTTGAGCCCAAAAAAAATTATATTAAAAGTATTTAAAAATTACTTTAAAATTATCTAAAAATTTATTTTAAAATTTATCGAAAAAAAAATTAAATTTCCGGAGATCCCCACACTTCCCTCCGCCAATACAGAGTCCACAATATTGGTAAGTGCTGTGCGCCATCTTGGTAGGCGTCACAGCCAACATCCGCCATCGTGGTAGAAGCTGCCGTCCGCCATTTTGGTCGGTGCAGTTCTCCATATTGGTAGGTGCAGCCATCTGCCATCTTTGTCGATGAAGTCCACCATCTTGGTAGACGTCAAAGTCCCTGTCCGCCATCTTGTTTTTTTATTGGTTTATTCATTACTGGAGCGTGTCTCTCCCCTTCTTTCAACCGCCATCTTGTTTTTGTCATTTTTTTTATACATTACTATAGTTTGTCTCTCACTTTCGTTCGACTGCCTTCTTGGCTTTTTTAGTTTGTAATTTGTTTAGCATTTCTGGTGATGTCCCCATCACCGGGCCCAGCAGACGACTGACCCTCTCCACCCTTTCTATCGAGGTGGTGCAGCCCTCGAAACACTCCTTGCACGGGAGGCAGTCCCGTGTGTCTTCGTTCTGCTACAGGTAGGCCGGCAAATACTTGAATACGGTCGAAATGTCGTAAAGTGCTTAGACCAGGATAAATTCTTTCGGTAAGTACGGTAACGCGTCCCTTTTGTCCAAGGCACTAAGCGAGCGCACCCTTCCAAATACCAAAATGGCCGACAACACGCGTACATTTCTAAGAGCGAGAAAAATTACTTAATTTAACCGAGGGGGCTCAGTGTGCATGTTATAAAGAGTTTTTTAAGGGGAAAAAAATAGTCCGCAGTGGTGATTAAAGTAGGCCGCCGATTGGTCGGAACAAAGGTTTTGGAAAACGCACGAGCAATTAGTCAATCCAAGAGATTGTCAAGTTACGTGGTTAACCAATGAGAATCAGGGGTGGGGGTGAAGGCCTGCTGACTAATTGGTCGAACGAAGGTGAAAAATTGGTGGAGGGGGTGATGGGGATGTGTCAATTAGCCAATTAGAAACAGGGGTAGAGTTCAAGCGAACGCTTCTTATTGGTAGACCGAAGAATTACGAAAACGCACGAGAAATCAGGCAATGAGAAACATTAGCGGATAAATTAAATATATTATAAGGGGCTAGGGCAATTAGCCAATGAGAAACATAGGATGAGCAATTAAATATATTGTAATTGGGTAGAGGGGCACCATTTAATTGGTCGAATAAAGGTTTCCGAAAACGCACGAGAAATCAGGCAATGAGAAACATTGGCAGAGCAATTAAGTATATTGGACGGAGGTGGGGCAATTAGCCAATGGGAAACATAGGAGGAGCAATTAAATACATTGGAAGGGGGTGGGGGGCACCATTTAATTGGTCGAAGGAAGGTTTCCAAAAACGCACGAGAAATCAGGCAATGAGAAACTTTGGCAGAGAAATGAGATATATTGAAAGGGGGTGGGGCAATTAGCCAATGAGAAACATTGGAGGAGCTATTAAATATATTGGAAGGGTGAAGAGGGCAACCATTTAATTGTTCGAACGAAGGTTTCCGAAAACACCCTAGTAATTTGCCAATGAAAAACATTGGCGGAGCAATTAAATATATTGAAAGGGGGTGGGGCAATTTGCCAATTTAATATATTGGAAGGGGGAGTGGAGGGGTCAGTTGTGTCCTGGGCTTAGAGCTGTAGACAGCACCAGTAATGTAAAACGAATGACAAACGAAAAAAACCAAGATGGCTTTCAAACGAAGGTGAGAGACAAACTACAGTAATGTATAAACAAATGAAAAACGATAAAACCAAGATGGCGGTTGAACGAAGGTGAGAGACAAACTCCAGTAATGTATGCACAAATGACAAACGAAAAAAACCAAGATGGTGGACGATGGCTCTGATGCCTAACTAGATAGCAGACGGTGGCTGTGACGCCTTCCAAGATGGTGGCTGCACCTACCAAGATGGGTAAATGAGTATGTGACAAGGAGAAACCCCCGGAAATTAATTTATTTTAAACAAATTTGGAAAAAAAATATTAAATAATGTTTCATTAATTTTTTTATTATTTTAAATATAATTTTATACTTATATATTTTATTATTTTATTTTTGGGGGTCAAAGGTCATTGGACTCGAGGTCAAAGGCCACTAGGGTCAATGTTAAATGTCAATGTCAAAATGTCATGTGGATCCATTATGGCTACTGGTCGACCGGGTCCTAATGTGCCAAGTTCCCCATAATTCCTCTACTCACCTTCATGGTGGTAATTTTTTTTGCAAATGAATATATAACGAGTATATATTCTTGAGTTTTTCGTTATATGAGCAATATTTAGTGTTTTGACGTTAAGTATTTGAACCCCAGCGTTTTTATGGTTTTGGCCACTGTCCGAGTATAAACTAACGATTTATATTAGCTTCTCCTTACATTTCATACATTAATGTATAGTCATTTGTAAAACATAGTCCATTTTAAATGATACGAGGATTGAAAATCCTTTGAAACTGCCCCACTTGGTTAAGAGAAATTCTACTGATCATTTTAGGTGCTGGTATTCACAGATTTAACAGTGATTTATACTAATTCGTGGTGACTTGCACGGATTTGACAGTAAAAACTCAGTTAATTCCGCCGGTTGGCCAGTTGATAATATAACCTAAACTAATAATTCAGCAAAATAATTCTACTGATTGATTTCACTTATTAAAATTTAGAGTTATAACATGTGATTGTCCAACAGTAACTACAATATTCTGTTCCTACGTGTCTTGGTGGGTGTAAAAAAAATCAAAAACATTTTGATAACACCTTTGATTGATTAACAAGAATTATATGATGTTTCCATAACTAATCTAAGGAGATATGTTGAAATGAGGAATTCGAATTGTTGACAGGAAATCTTGTTACAAGGAAATCCTAATTTGGAATTTTTAATGAGCCTCTTCATAATAAATTAAAAAGGAAATAAATTGCTGCATAAAAATTTAATAAATAATAAACAATGAGCGTTGAAAGTCGACCTTATTTTTTTCTTTTCTACTAAGTGTAAGTGCGCGTGTAGGTGTGTGTGTGTAGGAGGTAGGGATTCACATCCAAGTTGGGTCCGTCCTTGATATAAATAAGTGTGATCTTATACTAAGAAGGAAATTTAAAACGAAGAAGTTGATGCACTGAATTCAGTAGATGTTCTAAAACAGAATATTACACGACACTTGCCAAAACCAGACTGAATGTCCTTCTACATGAGTAAATCCAAACAAAATGGATGGCTAACCATTTCCAGAGTGCTCGTGCGGGAATCTTCTGTGCAGCCAGTTCTCTTGCTTGTCCCGCGATGTACATGGGTTTCCCATCTTTGAATAATCTTTATCCCCTTAAAGAGCACCCTTTGCACATGGATTCACCAATGTTTACTCTATATTTTTTTAGCAAATAACTTCGTGGCAATCCGTAGAAATAATTTTAAAATCACACATTCATATCAAACATTTGTTGAAAAAATAACTGATTTTTCGAAGGCTGTAATTGATTCGGTAATGCAGACAAAATTGAAATTATTGCAGCATTTTGCATATATTTTAATGTAGTTTTAAAAAAAACTACTTCATAAATGAACACTTGTTTGCAAGTATGTGGAACACGTCCTATGGAACAACTTTTGATCATTTAGGTAAGGGGCAAGACGGTAGATCTCATCAAACACGAGTGGCTTCACATAAAGGAAGGTACTTCATTCGCCGGCAGACGCGAGGTTCGCGGCCAAAGTCACTCTGGCATCTGAAACAGCCATGTGCGTCTGGAAAAATGGAGTGCTTTGTTGTGTTTCCGTGTTTCCATTGGTACACAATATCATGATGTGTTGATAAACTATGTCTAATAAGACTTGGCAAAACCCTCTTGATGCGGGGAATTTAAAGGTCGACGACCAGCAGCAAAGTTCTGCATTCCGCATCTTGTGACAAAACTGGAAAGGACGGGGACGTTACTGAATGTGCACCGTGGAGGTCGTTTGAAAAGTGTGTAGGGCGTGGCATGGGGACTGCTGGCCTCTAAAACCAATTCCCTGCAGGAACTGGCACAAGAAAAGGGAACGTCCATATACATATGTCAAAGGGCTACCAGACCTGGCAGCCCTCATCTGTACCGCATTACCGTTGTGCCAGAATTGAAATCTCAGGATGAAGCAAAAAGAGTACTTTCTCCGTGGTTTCAGGACTTCGTCGCTACAAATCCAGATATACTTGGCAAAACTTGGTTTACGTGTTTCCCCCTCAGTGGACTTGTAAATTGCCAAAACACTAGTTTCTGCGACAGTGCTAATGCGCGCACTCCGTGAAGTTTCTTAATGCGGAAAAATTTGGTGACTGGTGATTGTCTTCTTGAACACAACTGTGAATACGGCTGTGTACATGAACGTCTCCTGTGCTTCCGTGAAGCAACTGGATGGCTAGAACATAAAAAATATGGGAAGGGGAGGGGAAGGGGGGACGTGTCACCTGTCCACTACGAGAATGGACCTAGTTAAGTTATAGTTAAGTAGATTTTACTTGAAATCATGTCATCTCGACGTGACTGTGGACAGCGAAGGTACAGACGGACGTGTTACCACAATATTTATTCCTGTAGGAAATAATGATAAGTAAAGTATACTAGAAAGAGCCACGGACTATTGTGGCACTGGATGACAACATTCGCCACACAAGTGAGCTTGCGACTGCCGAACAGCTGATGTAAGCATTCATTAATAAAAGGTTTCACGTTCATGCATGCCACCGAGCGCAGTGGCAAACCAGCGAGTTTCTCATTCGGGAGGACCTGGATTTTATTCCCGGTCTGGCCATCCTGATTTCGGTTTTCCATCGTTTCCCGCTACCACTCCATGTGAATGTTATGGTGATTCCTTATTACAGGCCATCATGGCCGATACCCTCCTCTTTCCTAATTTTATGATAAACTTGCTCCGTCTCTAGTGACCTCGCTGTCAACGAGATTTTAAGCTGCACCTTCCTTCAGAAATGTCTGCATGTCTGATCCGAGCCCCCTACAGCAATCCATTTGGAATCATCATTCATACAATAGACTACAATGAGTGAACGTGTAATTTATCCTCCATTGTTTGGTTATTAAACACGTTAAGTGGAAACCGGAGTTATTAGCGTGTGGAGTACTCTTCAGCAATAAATGAAATGCCTCAATGTTCGCCCGAACCTTGTTCTAAATGTTAATTTCTTATTTCATTACGAATACGCCAGTGAAATTATTTAATTTAAAATTGATTCTTACTAAAAAAAATTGAGTTTTTATAATTCTCTTTTATAATATTTGTTAAAGGGACACGTTTTGTAATCTATTTATTACAAAAGTGTTAAAAAACTACACAATTATGTACCATACTGCCATACCTGTGCAAAATAAAACTGTACCAGAAGGAAACGCCATTTACTGTTAAATGGTTTCTTGTTTTTATGTAAGGACAGCGAAAATTTCCAAGTCAAGGCGATAACCACGCCATTTCTGTCAGGGAGCAACTTTGATGTTACCTTTGAAATTTCCGCCTCGTTCATTTGATCCTATTTCCCTCTTATATAACATATATTCGTGACAAACTTGCCCATATTTTTTCGCAAGGCATTCCTGTTAATGCGGTCTCGCTGTGTATACATACGACCCAGCGGGGTATGAATCGACCGGAGCCGACCCACACACCACATCCACTTTGAGACAAACAATACCCCGAACTTGTCTGGCCCGTTTCCCTCGCCGGCTGCGGATGCTTTATTAACGAGTTTCCCGTTGCATGCCAAACCATTCTGCCCCACGGAAATGGGGTTAACTTGTGAGGATATTGTTACCCCTACTACGTGGTAAGGGGCGGGTGGTCGCCTTCTGCTTGTTGAGTTTGTTTATTGCGTCCGTTTCACGTTCACATGGAATATTTCTGAAGGAACCACTGGGTACAAAAAAAAGACCCTTGATATTAATTTATACATTTAAAAACAGATACCAGATAATTTACGAATCCCTAGATTATGTGCGTCACTGTACACATATTTATATCAGTGTAACAAATATAGGTTATATGTTTATGTCCTTTTTTTGTCAGTTCAGCTCCTCAACTGTATAGTTATAATTCGCAACCATTGCTGGCATGGGAGGGACGTTCGCTGAATAATGCATAAAAATATTTTTTTTTAAAGCTGGTCATCACCACGGGATATTTTAAGCGATTATATAAAAATGACTTTTCGTCAGTGCATCTGGGGTGTAATGACCCATATTAACGATATTGCAAGACGTTGGGTATTGCGGAGAATGCAGTTATGAGCAAGACAACGTCCAATAAGATTTCGCATCTTGAATGTTCACATTCACCACCAGTTATTTGTAAACGTTTATCGGCTGAATAACTAACTTCTTTATGAAACAAGGTTGTATGAAATCGTCGGTCTGGAAATAAATGTCAATCTGCCTCTTCCCTGAAAGTGTATAAACGACTCACAGATTCGTACCAAACAAAGTACACGTCTACTCCATTTTTACGAAATGTGACTTATCAGTTTTTTAAGGTGGTGTGGACTGTAGAGATTTGGGCGGCTTCTAACATAAGGGGTTTGAGAGCCGATGAGGACAAAACGAGATGAGTATGGAGCAGAGCCCGAATGCAAGGGCGGGGGAAACAGGAGATGCCCGAGAAAATCGGCTGACTAGCTGCATCATCCAGCATCGTGCGAAAATCTGGGAGAAACACCACTGGGAATCTGACCCGATTCGCCTTGTTGAGAGGCGAGCACTCTAACCGCTGCGTCACTATTGCCTTCCTCAGTTTTCATTTAGTGAAAGAAGTCAAAAAGTTATTTATGTTTTTTTAAGCGTGACATACGATAAATATGATACCCAAATATCAAGAGAATAACTGGTATATAACTGCCCCAAATTTTTCTAAAATCATAAAAAAATAAAGGCAACAGAAGCTGATTATTTTTGACAGTTCCAAATAGACTTCCTTGATATTTTAATAAATTATTAAAATCAGAAATTTATATATTCGTAATAATTGCCTTAAGTGCTACAACGGGAACTTGTGTAATATTTATTTGTGCGGGTTTTTTACGACCCTCGACTATATCTTCCAAACATATGTGTTATTATCGTTGTTAATTATAGTGTCACAACAACCATTGCTTGCAAAGATCGCGAGGGAATAGAGGTCTTAATGAAATAAAATAGCTAAATTTAATTTCCTAATTCGTTTACAATACTACAGAAATGTCTGCAAAGTTATGACTTTTACAGTGTACTATCACTAACTAGGTTTATTATCAGTGCAAAGCTAGTAGCTGATTCCCACAGTAAGCTCAATTACGTTAGTTATTAAGTTGAATTATTAGATTGATTCTATCAACAAAAGTTATCAATTCCAATACTCTATATCAGAGTGCACTAACTGTATCAGTCTACCGTGAACTCCTCACACCTCTGCAATACTCATATGGGAGCACCCCGGTCACTCCTCACCGTCGCCTCGGACACGTGGTTCAAGAGTTGCTGTCTTCGTATAGCTAAACACAGTTGACCGGACCACTAGGAACGATCGTCAAACACCGTAGCTCTTTATTGTTACGCACCTACGCAAGCCCAGAAATAACCTAATCCACCATAGAGACGTTTCTTAATTGGTGAGACAATTCTGAAACTTCTGGAAGAGGTTAGTCGCCACCAGACGTGAGCTGTCACTCAGACATATGCCAGACACGTCGCACGTCCTACGCTTCACCCTCCTCGCTGTCTGGTTGCGTAGTCATCGCTCTTGGCAGGCAGCATACCGAGTAGGATACACCGCCGGCTCCCAATATCTACAAAATGTATTAAACGTTATTTGATAAATATTATATTGTAAAGTGGGGTGAAATTGATCAGAAGGGGTCATATTGATCACACGATCACATGTTATGCCCAGGTACAAAGCTGGGGTGAAAATGATCAGCAGGGATGGAGGTTTCAACATGACAGTTTTCTGTACATATTTAGGTCAGGAACCATACCTGATAATGTTCATAGAACGTTTTCATGTGATAAATCTCACCTCTGATAACCAATTTCACCCCACTTTACGGTATTGAAACTAACTGTCCAATTGCTTGTCAAATATTGCGTGAAATTCCAGATGTACATTGTCGTTTCCTGTAATTGTATTTTAATAACTAAATAACACAATTTGTTGTATGAAAACGCGGTCAGCCATATTCATTTAAAAACTAACTTCATCAAACTTGATCGAAAGGTTTCTTTGAATAAGAAAAAAATCACTGTTTTGGTTAATCCATTTTTTCTGTAGACTTAGTAAACTCATAATTATATATGGAACAATATTTTAACGAACACATATACTCGCATATTCTTCATTAATACATCTAACACGACTTTTAGCTAAACCCGGTATAGCCTACACACCAATTATATATGTAAATTTAAATTTAACATTATCATTAGAATATTTTTATCATAAAATTAACCATTTTGGAATCAAAATATTCTTAATCTCATTTATTAATACGACTTTCTTCGTTGTAATTCTACAACAATCGTATACGCGGTTGAAGAAAATATTTTCGGCAGATGTTTTGCATGGTAATGAAACTATGGCTAAATCCCGAATCTTTCGTCAAGAGAACCCTGCTTTCATAAAACATAACCGAAATGCAACCATAAATCGGTAAGAACTGCATCAATTATGTTATGAAATCAGTAATAGAAAATAAATAGATGTTAAAAAGTTTTCAACGTGCCAAATGGAACGTGTACATCTACATTTACCAGACATTACTAGTTTTCACGTCTGCTTCACGTATATGTTTATTTTGCATAATTTACTATGGGCTGGAATAAAGCAATTTGTCAGTACCCAGGCTGGCACAATTTGGTACTCCCGTGAGGTAATTGATTACTTTTTCTGAACAGTTTTTGCTCTACGATATACACTGAAGAGCCAAAAAAAACCTGTGCACCTGCCTAATATCGTGTAGGGCCCCCGCGAGCAAGCAGAAGTGCCGCAAGACGACGTGGCATGGACTCCAATAATGTCTGAAGGTATGCAGGAGGCAATTCGCACCATGAATCCTGCAGGGAAGTCCACAAATCCATAGGAGTGTGAGGTGGAGTAGATCTCTTCTGAACAGCACGTTGCAAGGCATCCCAGATATGCTCAATAATGTTCATGTCTGGTGATTTAGGTGGCCAATGGAAGTGTCTAAAGTCAGAAGAATGTTCCTGGAGCTACTCGGTAGCAACTCTCGACGTGTGGGGTGTCGCACTGTCCTGCTGGAATTGTCCACTTCCGTCGGAATGCACAATGGATATGAATGGGTGCAGGTGATCGGACATGATGCTTACGTATCTGTCACCTGTCAGAGTCGTATCTAGATGTATCAGGGGTCCCATTTCACGCCCACTGCATACGCCCCATACCATGACAGGGTCTCCACCAGCTTGAACAGTCCCCTGTTGACATGTAGGGTCCATGGATTCATGAGGATGTCTCCATACCCGTACACGTCCATCCGCCCGATACAATTGGAAACGAGACTCGTCAGACCAGACAACGTGTTTCCAGACATCAACAGTCCAATGGCGGTGTTGGCGGGCCCCAGGCGAGGCGTACAGCTTTGTGTCCTGCAGTCAACAACGGTACACGAGTGGGCCTTCGGCTTCAAAAGCCCATATCAATGATGGTCCGTTGAATAGTTCGCACGCTGGCACTTATTGATGCCCAAGCATTGAAATCTGCGCCAATTAGAGAAAGGGTTGCACGTCTGTCATGTTTAATGATTCTCGTCAGTCGTCGTTCGTCCCGTTATTCCACGATCTTTTTTCCCGGCCACAGCGATGTCGAAGATGTGTTGTTTTACCGGATTCCCGATATTCACGGTACACTCGTGAAATGGTCGTACGCGAAAATCCAAATTTTATCGCTACCTCGGAGATGCTATGTCCCATCTCTTGTGCCGACTATAACACAACTTGCAAACTCACTTAAATCTTGATAACCAGCCATTGTAGCAGCAGTAACGATCTAGCAACTTTGTCAGACGCTTGTTGTCTTATATAAGCGCTGCCGACCGCATCGAATTACTCTTATTAGTTCCATACCTCTGTTATTTGCATACGCACGCGTATACCAGTTTTTTTTGGCTCTCCAGTGTATATTTACTGTAAAACTACTGCGCCCAATATTTTAATAACTGGTGAAAAAAGCAGTTACTGTGATTTGCAAAAGAAAACATCTTGAAATGCTGCCTTAAGAAAATTAGCGAATTTATTAGTTAGTTGTTTTTATCGAGTCTGCAAAACAAACAAACTTTATAGCTACAGAGCCGATAAAGTTTCAAATCTAACCATACGTCTCAGCTTTCTAAGTTTTGAGAAGTTGATTATTTAATATTTCTACACGTATTATCTGCGTATTTGTATCTAACCATAATCGCGAGTTAATCAACCGAAACTCATGAAAAATTAGAGAAAGTTATTAACACCTAGGAATTGGTGACATTTTATTTCATGTTGCTTCAGATATCTTCAGATTTCCCGGTTTGTAATATGGTTTTCGTAAACATTTTCTGGGAAAATAGTTACTACCAGTTGTTCCAAATTAATATTTACAAACTGTGTACGTTAACAAGAGAGAAACTGTTGAAGACGATTAGGTGGACTGCGTGTATTTGAAGCTAAAAGGACAACGTTGGATGTTAATGTGCACGTGTAGACATTTTGCTATTGTCAGCTCCGTTTGCAGCCACCAACGGCAACACTACAGATGTAGGTGAAACATTGTAGAGGTTTCAGGGTATCCGTTCAAGCAACGTAAGTGAATTGTAAAGTGTTATTGGAAATGTGGGAACATCACTGAGGGGCAGAGACTATGGAGGGTAGAACTCTATACTGCGCCACCGCCACGTGTAACAATGACACGATTACGTGACACGTGTGAGAGAGACGCCACTGTGTGTGAGGTGAAGAAAGGAAGGTGTGGCAGGAAGAGAACGACAACGGACGTAGGAAGGATGGGGGCTGTGTTACACACATTCACACATTCCCGCGGGAAGTCGATCTGCGTCTGGCAAGATGCGCGTGAATCAAGTGTCAGTAAATCAAGTGTCCAACGCATTTCAAAACAAATAAAGTGGAGACCCTACATTCCCGTGTTCTTCATGCTAGAATGAAGTCGGCCAGGATAGGAGTGTAGAATTATTTGAGAGGGTTGTGAACATGTACAGCAACAACGGATATTTTACTGACGTGATTTTTTGGATTGATTAAGCAACCTTCACACACAATGGAACCTTCAACGGACGATGAACATACCCACGTTGTGGTTGAGCAAGTAGTTAATCCTCCTGGGTTAACAGAGTGGTGTGGTATGTCTGCCAGAGCACTTGTGGCGCTGTTCTTGGACGGAACAATGACGGAAGAGAGTTACCGTATTACTTCGCAGGAAAACATTGTGTCAGGTGTTTGCCGTCTCTACCCAGATAACGATAGTTTTTTTCCAGCAGGACGGTGCACCGCCACATTACCATCGAGACGTACGGTCGCTTCCCGGATAAAACATTTGTTGGGAGGTAGATCAGCCAACGACGAAGTGGTTACCTTTTCATCTGCAGAGAACTCTAAAGAACAGCGTGTACGCTACAAAACCACGAACACGGTGAGAGACGCGATTTTGACTGCCTGTTAATCCATTCCCATGGGAACGGTAGCTACTGTTAGTTATTCTGTTCTAAGGCGCTGCAGACTTTATCTTGCTGCTGACAGACGACGTTTTGGATATTTGTAACAGTTATTAACATTCGGGCACTCCAAACGTTGTCCTTAAGCCATCAAATACAAGCCATCCCATCAGATTGTATTTAATAGTTTCTATGTTATTCGCGTTCAACGAGCGTAAACATTAATTTGGGACACCAGGTATTTGATGAAACGAGGTATAGTGGAAATGGCTGTTTCTGGGACATTGGCTTTTGAAATCTACAACTACCCTTGAAATTTTTCTCTCCGGCCTCCCAAGCTCCGTACTCCCACCTTTCACTCCTCTTAATTAGAAAATTTAGAGGAAAAATTTTTTTTACTTGAAGAAAGAAAGTTGCGTGAAAACGATGAGGATCGGTGACCGAACGCCTTTCCGGCTGTTTGCTAACCAGCTAAGGAATTCTCGAATCTGCATTAACGCTTTATTTGTAGGCGACTTATAAAAAATAGCTTGAACAGTACAGTGAGTCCTTGTTCTGCATATTCCTATCTATGCATAGAACCGTTAATATGTTACATATGCACTTCTTATGTATAGACTAATGGGAATGTTATATATTTAACATTGTACTCGACGAGAATAAACTGTCAAACAACAATCCGCCAATGGATTTAAATATCTTTCCCATCACCCCTGTGGTTGGTGGCTAATACAGATAGTACTATTAACTTCTTTCAGAAATGTGTTCCATCCAGCTAAGCAGCCGGCCAAGCATTAGTGCCGCACCACTTTGCGAGGTTGCCAGCGATTCACGGGCGATAAATCATTCGCGAGAGGGAGTCCGAGTTCCAAGGCCGTGTTACACGAACGTGCTCGTCGTGAATGGAGGGGGCTCGACTTCCTGGAATCTGCACCCCATAACAGAGAGCTAAAACAAGCCCAGACTCTAAACTAAGATATTAACTGTTCGAGCGATGCAAATAAATAACAATTTAAAAAATTATGTATTGTGTTTACGGTTACGTATTATCCTATTTGATAAAAACTCCTTAATGTTACTGAGTGGCTTTGGTCGGCGCTTAACATCCTGGTGAGGGAGAAGTGAGGCGGAGATGGTGGAGCGGCGGAATGCAATGGCAGGGGAAGCGGAAGTGCCCCGAGTAAACCCGCCAGCCAACAGCAACGTCCGCCACGTTTCCCTCATGCGAAAATCTCGTAACCCCGCTGGGGATCAAGCCTGGTTCGCGGTGTTGCGAGACGAGTTGTCTGACTACTATTCCACAGCGAACCCCGAAATTCCTAAAGTATTCGTTATTAAATTGTGGTGGATTTCGTCACGATTACGCCTACTGTTTCTGCAGGCGTTCACACACATTATATATTATTATTTCTACAAATTTTGTACGTAGTACTTATAAAAGAAGTATTTAAAAACAAATATGTTTAATTTTTAAATATATTTATTTGAACATAAATTGTACCATTTTCGTCTCAGTGTATATTAATGTGAGTTAAATTGTCCAGAAGAAATTATTTGAAAATATCCCATTTACACTTCATATAAGACCTAACAAAAACAGCCTCGCAGTGTTACCTCATTAGCAGCAATGAGTAAAATATTTTTAATAAATTCCTGGAGGATGAAGGAGGGTTCTTTCATCTTTATATTTTAAATAATTCATTCTCCAAATCCATCCTTTTCAACTAAGAAAGGTTTAAAATTTTAAAAAAATTAGTGACGCCAAATAGATTACAAAATGCGCATGTGCCAGCTCTAGAGTAGCTATTTAGTTGTTGTGATTCAATTATATTTATTGTTGCTACTGCGTTTCAAATTGTATTTGAAATGTTGGGAGTAGAAGTGTGACGGTATCAGGTAAACAGAGGGTCTGTTATTTGGTTAGCTGTTTATATATA
>NQII01000032.1:19906-66992 GCA_002778355.1 Clitarchus hookeri
TTTCTGGAGTGTATTACTAGGACTTACATGACTGTTAGCACAAAGCTTTTTGAAGTGATTTATGGAGGATGCCGTTAACCGGCGGGTTTCATCGGGATACTCTCGTTTCCTCCACACTTGCATTCCGCTGCTACTCCACAATCACCTAATTTCATCTCACATGCGCTCAAGACATCACTGCTAAGCGCTAACCAAAACCTCTTTCTCTCCACCAGTCTCTCTCTCTCTCTCTCTTTCTAAATGATGTTTATATCCCAACATACTGTATATATAATTGCAAAATTCCCCCTCTCCCTACTCATTATTGGTGGTCGCCTCTACGGGATGCTGTTCCCGCCTTTGAAAGGTACAGTGACATACTGCTGAAGTACCATTGAAAACAAAGTGTTCCCTTTAAGGGACCAAATCATTGCAAAATTTATCTGGTTTTTAGACGCTTTTGTACTGTCCTTTTAAAACGTTGTTTTACTGAACAGAACATTGGCANTCTCTCTCTCTCTCTCTTTCTAAATGATGTTTATATCCCAACATACTGTATATATAATTGCAAAATTCCCCCTCTCCCTACTCATTATTGGTGGTCGCCTCTACGGGATGCTGTTCCCGCCTTTGAAAGGTACAGTGACATACTGCTGAAGTACCATTGAAAACAAAGTGTTCCCTTTAAGGGACCAAATCATTGCAAAATTTATCTGGTTTTTAGACGCTTTTGTACTGTCCTTTTAAAACGTTGTTTTACTGAACAGAACATTGGCAGGACATGAGAAAAGCGTGAGGCTTTCTAGCAGAAATGTTTAAAATGCCCTTTGTATGTGTCTGGCGTGGAAAAGTATTTAAGCAAAATAACGATAGAAAATTGATGTAGTTTGTAATTGTTGTAGTCTTAAATTTTTTTTAATATACGTGGCTACGTATTTGAAACATGGCTACGAACAGCGTGTACAGTGCAAATTGATAATTACCACAGTGATAATGGGGTGAAGTGATTACAATCAAGTGTTGATAGTGACTGCACGTTACGTTGCCAAAAACGTAAAACACGTGTGTTAAACAGACTTATACTGGTGTGTGAATGGAGTCGCTGAGAACCTTCCCCCACAACTGTGAGTTGGCAGCAAATAAATTNAACAGACTTATACTGGTGTGTGAATGGAGTCGCTGAGAACCTTCCCCCACAACTGTGAGTTGGCAGCAAATAAATAAAAATAGTTCTTTAAGATTTGACGTTATATTGCGGTTGTGTAAAGGCTTAATTTTACAGCCACTGAGGTTAGTGTTTCTTGTTTCATACAAAATGTACGTATTTGAATATCATAAAAACATTTATATTCGTACACTCTAAATTCGGATCAGTGGAAAAACTCTAACTCAGAGTGAATTTCAATTACTCAAATCAGTGAAAATTGTTCCACTTAGAATCAGTGAAAAACAACAAGTTACTCAGTGAAAATTTCACTGATTGAATAAGTTACAGGCAACTGCGTGCGGCGAAATTAAGATTGTTTTTATTGAATTTGGCCAAATAATTACGAAAAATAATCACAATTCCGGTAGTCACTGTTTATTTTGTGTAATTTAACATAATTTAAAAAAAAAATAAAAAAATTGCCGTGTCTAGGGTTTGAATCCAAAAAAAAAAAAATACTACTCTCTTAACTGTTACCTTACCAACCGAGTTACTGAGCCAATGTTAGTTGTTAGGGGGGAAACATATTATGATTTTTCATCGAAAATATGTAGCTTAAAATTGCATGTCTTTTCTTTTTGTTTTTATTTGTTTAATTTGTAACATAAGGATTGTTAAAACAAATAGTACATACGAATGCACTAACTTCATTACATTTAACGCATTTTAAACCTTCAAACAGAACGCTAGGATTATAACGTGAAAACGAAATGTAAAATTTAATGTACATGTTGACTTGTACTATATGTTATGTTATTTTTTAAGACGAAACGCACATTAAAAATATATTTTATGGGATTTATTAGTTAATGCGTTGATATTTTATTTGATACTCCTTGTTTTACTTATCCATCGGGCAGAAAACAAATCACTGAATAACAGCGAATGATATGGTTGATGAATCAGTTGAAAATATCATTAAATCATTAAGTAAAGCAAAACTGTCATTTTTCACTAATTCGTCAGTTAAATTGACTTACGTGACTGTTGAATAAGTCAGGTGCTGTTAGTTGATTTAAACAGGGAAACACTCACTGATTCTGATGTAGAGTGTAAAAATCTCTCGATTTTAATTCTATGACACATGAATAAAGTGGCCAGGCCCATGGCAATATTGCGGCAGGATAAAATTATAAGAAAAGTATATCGTAAGCAAGGTTTTAAAAAGTGCTCGGTTTAGGCGCTCGCCTACCTGCAGCTATTTTCTCGCTTAAGGCCCAGAAGTGCGGAAGCGATAAGGTCTACACTACCAGGCTTACCCAGTGCGCCCTCGCCGCTACGCGCAGGGCTCTGAACTGACGAGCAGTGATCTCGTCGTGATGCGTGTACCTATGGGACTTTAAACGGCGACCGTATCATTTTATTGGTAGAAAGTCTGTAGCAAGATTCAATGCCGGCTCCTAACGTGGTCTCTCTCGTGTTCGGATAGTATGTTTTAAGATACAGCAGCCTTAAAAAGCAGCTTTTAACGATTTTGGGATGGCTCTTAAATAATATTTATAGCGTGCGTAATATCTTGAAATCAGTGGCGTGTGGTGAAGTTTTTCAAGGTTTACTGGTGCTTGCTCAGTGCTGTACATACTCGGCGCACGCAGCAGCAACCAGTAACCAGATTGGGGACGAGAGAGATTGAATATACTGCGGCCACTCACGACAGAGCGGCGAAGCACCCATTACGCACATTCTGTGTCGTCAACTGTACTACTACGTTTAGGTGACCAGTGTGTAAACTAGCAAATGATAAAGCACAGCACAGAGCAAAACACAGCTTACCTTGCAACAGTTTACTACATGCCGCTGCTTGAAAGTTCCATTCCGTCCTCACCTGGGGTATGTTTTCTTTTCGAAGGTGAACATGTTGGGGAAACATTTGATAATTTCGTGAAAAAACACGTTTTTCAAGGACCTTGCAACGTAGTTCAAGCTCCCGGTACATCGTCCTCTTAAACGCGAACAGCCTACGGTATGTGAGCTTAGTGGTATGATCCGGGTTCGACGTTCGATCGACCCGTGACTCTATTTTCGGCGCTTGCGAAACGTGGCGAACGTTGCCGATGGGCATTGGGTTTCTCCTGCGTACTGCGGTTTCCCCGCTTCTCCATCTTACTGCACGTTCTTTATCACGTCTCAGGTCATCGATGGTTTAAGAACTATCCTCCCGAGCTCCCCTTTCAAAACGCTGTCAATCGAGCGATGCGATGGTTAAATCGTAATTCGAGATTTTTATTTATAATTTTTCTATTTGTACTTTTCCTTCCAGAACTACACTGAAGAGCCAAAACAACTGGTATATGCGTGCATATGAAAATAACACAGGTATGGAATCAATCAGAGTAACGCGATGCAGTCGGCAGATAGATCGGTTACTGCTGCTACAATAGCAGGTTATCAAGATTAAAGTCAGTTTGAACGTGGTGTTATAGTCGGCGCACCGAGAGATGGGACATAGCATCTCCGAGGTGGCGATAACATTTGGATGTTAGCGTACGTCCATTTCACAAGTGTACCGTGAATATCGGGAATCCGGTAAAACATCATATCTTCGACATCGCTGCGGCCAGAAAAAGATCGTGAAAGAACGGGATAAACGACAACTGACGAGAATCATTAAACGTGACAGACGTGCAACCCTTTCTCAAATTGGCGCAGATTGGATTTGTGGGCTGTCCTGCAGGATTCATGGTGGGAATTGCCTCCTGCATACCTTCAGACATTAGTCGAGTCCATGCCACGTCATCTTGCGGCACTTCTGCGTGCTCGGGGGGCCCTACACGATATTAGGCAGGTGTNTTTTCCTCCCTTCTAACATGTTTTTAAATCAGTATAAATTCTCTCTCTTGGGAAGTCTGCAAGAACGTCAGGTACTTACAAAGTTAATGTTATCTAAGGCATACGTAAATATTTTATTATTTCTGTTATTAGATTCTAAACTTCGGCCAAAATTTGTACCCATTACACGCTATAATTCTCTGAGCATTATCGAAAATGTTGCATACGCAAATAACGCGTGGGCTGTATATCTTGTGAAAACTCATATTTGAAGATATTTCTATTGCCTCATAGAAAGACACCTTCAAAATCATAAACGCTACTAATAAAATAAATTAAGGAAAACAATTTTTTTTAAGAATTATCCCTCGTAATTAGAGCACATAAGCTCCCAGTCAACAACAGCACTGGTGGTGTGCAGATGCAAAATAATTTTAATATAATAAAGTGTGCTTGATTCTAAGTGTATGTACTGCAAGTGGTAAAATATTTTTCATGTTATTTTATTTGGAGTTCGAGATACGAAGACAAGCATAACATATTGTAGAAGATATTTGGAAGAGACAAGTGTAAAAATACTTCTCCAATATGCGCTGTCCAAATTGATTGGAATTAGTAGTTTATTACTGATCAGGTTAATAAGGAGTAGTTTTATTCTGGAAACGATTATAATAAACATTAAGCACCATACACTGTCAACGATCCGAGCGTTTATAAGTTCATAGAAAAATTAATGTTGGGAAAATATACGGGTTTGTGAGGAAACTTGTAGCATTGAACTTGTTGGAGCAACTTGTAATAACAATTGTGAAATATAATTTACAAATTATTAGTAGCTGCGAGTTACTCTAAATTCTTACGCAACATCCGAATACAGTAACTATCGGTGAGTTCTACTTAGATTAGTTGAAATATTGTAAATTGTCAGTAACTAAAGGAAAAGAATGATGGGCGTAATTAGTATCGTGGTCATGCCTCAAAATTGCCATTTTTTACTATGACTATTCTGGCTATTTATATAACTAATTTAAGTCTCTGATACTCAAAACCATTAGCTAAGCGAAACAGTCGTGATTAAATGAAATTTGCATACATTGTTTCCTCGCCTAGGCAGATCATACCCTCGCTCGACCCCAGGCTTCAAATTTAAATCAACTTCGAGGTATAAAAAACAACACTTTCCAGAGCCAGAAAATAAAAGTATGAGTTGAAAGATCTAGAAACATAATATTTCAACGAGTGTAGAAGCGCATAAATGCAAAAAAATACTAAACCCAAATCACGATGTTTTCTTTCACCACACGTGGACCACGAGAGTGAATACATAATTCCCTGTTTTAATTAATAAAAATGTTTAACAACGAAGCTTTTACTCAAATAGAAGGCACAGAACTCACGCTGGAGCAGAGGAATACAGAAAAGAGTGAAATAAAAAGTCAAATAAATTTTAACGAGCCGAACGCCGCTACACAATGCGGCAGGATTCCGTACATTCATTAAGAGTAAAAAAAAAAATAATTGCGGAAGACAAAAGAATTCTCTGCTATACGACGAGCAGAACCAGAACCCTCACAGTGAGTATAAATCCCCAGACATGTTTGAATAAAATTAAAATTAAATTATACGTACAAGTTAGTTGANTAATTATACGTACAAGTTAGTTGATAAAATAACTCTGAACTTTCAGGTACAACAAAGCTATAACCGGATAAGCACAAGGCAGGAAAGTCGTTAATTTACACTACCCAATGTGTATAAATACCCATAATCTTCTACTTAGTGGCAAAAATATTTTGACACAAATGTAAAAATGTTAAAGAGAGATTATCGTTATTATAAAAATAGTATCTGAGAAGACAGTCATGCAAGAGAGTATCTATACAAGATGTAATAATTTTTATTCGTGAATGTAGAGCTATTGATAAATTTTTTGCATTCGCTTTAAATGCATTTTATGGTGAAGTAAATATATATATACAGGTATGGTTTACCGTTGTTTTATAAAGGATTGCACAGAGTGTATAAAACATTACATTTTAAGAAAAAAAATAGATTAAAAATTTTAAGGAAAATATGGGTTCTAAGATTGCATACCCATACATTATTTTCGTTTGGTAGCGTACACTTTTATGTAAGTACGATATACAAACATATTACTTATAGATCGTGTCCGTCCATGTCAAACACGCTTCTGTAGAGTTGGTATGGCAGTGGTAAATTTTCGGTTAGGAAATTATTTTGACATTTCCGGCTCACTGTGTGTATAAATGTGTTTTTATATGTGTAGGTATTATATGTAGATACATATTTGTGTGTGTATATACACTGGAGAAAAAAAACTGGTATAGGCGTGCGTATGCAAATAACAGAGGTATGGAACTAATCAGAGTAACGCGAAGCGGTCGGCAGCGCCTATATAAAACAACAAGCGTCTGGCAAAGTTGCTGGATCGGTTGCTGCTGGTACAATGCCAGGTTATCAAGATTTAAGTGACTTTGAACTTGGTGTTATAGTCGGCGCACGAGAGGTGGGACATAGAATCTCCGAGGAAGCGATAAAATTAGGATTTTCGCGTACGACCATTTCACGAGTGTATCGTGAATATCGGGAATCCGGTAAAACATCAAATCTTTGACATCGCTGTGGCCGGGAAAAATATCGTGGAATAACGGGACGGACGACGACTGACGAGAATTATTAAACATGACAGACGTGCAACCCTTTCTCTAATTGGCGCAGATTTCAATGCTTGGGCATCAAAGAGTACTAGCGTGCGATATATTCAACGGACCATCATTGATGTAGGCTTTTGGAGCCGAAGGCCCACTCGTGTACCGTTGTTGACTGCACGACACAAATCGTTACGCCTCGCCTGGGCCCGCCAACACCGCCATTGGACTGTTGATGACTAGAAACGCGTTGCCTGGTCTGACGGGTCTCGTTTCCAATTGTATTGGGTGGATAGACGTGTACGGATATGGAGACATCCTCATGAATCCATGGACCGTGCATGTCAACAGGGAACTCTTCAAGCTGGTGGAGGTTCTGTCAAGGTATGGGGCGTGTGCAGTTGGAGTGAAATGGGATCTCTGGTAGGTAACACATACGTAAGCATCCTGTCCGATAACCTGCACCCATTCATGCCCATTGTGCATTCCAATGGACGTGGGCAATTCCAGCAGGACAATGCGACACCCCAAACGTCGAGAGTTGCTACCGAGTTGCTCCAGGAACACTCTTCTGATTTTAGACACTTCCATTGGCCACCTAAATCACCAGTCATGAACATTATTGAGCATATCTGGGATACCTTGCAACGTTCTGTTCAGAAGAGATCTCCACAGCCTCGCACTCCTATGGATTTATGGACTGCCCTGCAGGATTCATGGTGTGAATTGCATCCTGATACCTTCAGACATTAGTCGATTCCATGCCACGTCGTCTTGCGGCACTTCTGCGTGCTTGCGGGGGCCCTACACGATATTAGGCAGGTGTACCGTTTTTTTGACTCTTCAGTGTAAATATTCATGAACATCGAATTATGAGTTCTAGATGTGTTATATTTTAATCTCTTGCTTTTATATGATTATCNAAATATTTATGAACATCGAATTATGAGTTCTAGATGTGTTATATTTTAATCTCTTGCTTTTATATGATTATCTTTACTGGTTTCTTTGTATTAAACGTCTCTTGTGATAAAATTCGCAATAACTTGATGTAAGATATTGTTTTACACTCCCTTGTATCGTCTTTCTTTTAAAGTATTAGTTACAGNAAATTCGCAATAACTTGATGTAAGATATTGTTTTACACTCCCTTGTATCGTCTTTCTTTTAAAGTATTAGTTACAGTACCTTTTCTCTTTTTAGTGAGTGACCAATTCTGTACCCCAGAACACGTAGCACTGAATTCTGTTTTTCATTTCTTGAAGATTAGTCAAGCAGATTGTCCTAAAATTTATTCGTGAAATTTTCTTGTCTCTAGATATAATCTTCAGTAGTATATAAAAGGCGAGTCTCCGGCAAGGGGATAGTGGATAGGAGCGAGACGCTGACCGCCGCCATCTTGAATTTTCCTTTTTTTCTCCAAATGTCCCATTTTCTCTTGAAATCAAGCATTTAACGTTTAAAATTTCCCTTTTCCTCTTAAAAATTTTTTTTCCTCCGAAAATTTCCGTTTTTCCCTCAAAAAGTATATGGCCCATAATTTCCAAAGAACAAACCCCCTTCCCCCCCTTTTTTTTTTACAAAAACGTACCGTTGGAATCATTTGGCAAGGGGGGGGGGGCTCGTTTTTACCTGTGATCTTCACCTTGACCCTGTGCCTATGACCTTGAATTACCTTGAAACCAACAAATTTGAACAAATCCAAAAAAATCCTAACAACTAAAAAAAATGATAAAAAAATTTTTAACACTTAAAAAATATGTTAGGAAATCATTTAAATATGAACATTAAGGAGGTCCACGGTTTGATTACAGGTGGATCGACTAAGCTTCCGACACGACCGGCCCTCACCAGGTCTCGTCCGCCCTGTTACATGTAGGTGACCTTGACCTTTGACCTTGACCAGGGTGACCTTTAATTTANCTCACCAGGTCTCGTCCGCCCTGTTACATGTAGGTGACCTTGACCTTTGACCTTGACCAGGGTGACCTTTAATTTATAAACCCAAAACATTTCAAAAAAATAAAAAAAATTTAAAACATAAAAAACCAAGTTAAAAATTACATTCACGTAACCGACTGACACCTTCAATCCAGGTGACATTGACGCAAAGACGTTGACCTTGGATAATTTTAAACCTAAAATGTCGCAAAATAACTTTAAAAATCCCCTAAAAAATAAAAAAAATGTATTTAAACATAAAAAGTTATAAGAAATTAAAATTTTGAATGTTTTGGCTTAGAGGGCACGAGGAACTGGAACCGACCAGCCTCCTAGATATGACATCACCCAACCATCGTATTAAATCAAAGTGACCTTGAACTGGACCTTTTATCTTGACCCTCTGACCTTGTATGACCTTGAACACAAAAATTACAAAATTCTCCAAAAAACGTTTTCTAAAAAAATTATTCGAAAATTATTCAAAAATTTTATTAAAATACATATTTAAAAACTTACATTTCTGGAGGCTTGCTTCTCTAGGGCAGGGAAGTAGTGGCCATATTGGTTTTATAGGCATAGCGTATGCCAAATCGATAAACAGAGTCCAATGTCTGGAGTCAGACCTGACCAGCCACCATGTTATGACATCAACCAACTGCCTTTTTTGATACAGATTACCTTGACCTTTTAACCATGAGCTTAGATGACCTTAAAACAAAACCCGAGAAAAAATTATAAAAATTGAACAAATTGATAAAAGTCAGCAACCAAATTACGTTACTTACTACTGGCGCCATCTTAGATCCAGATGACCTTGACATTTGACCAATACCCAGTGATCTTTGACTTTAAACCCAAAAAAAGGTCAAAAATTCTAAAAAAAAATCATAAGAATTAAAAAAAAATTAATAAAAAAGGTTATTAGAAATTAATTTTTAAAAACAATTTTTAAATAATTACATTTACAGAGGTTCCCCACAGTGCCATGTCCAGCAGACGACTGNATTAATTTTTAAAAACAATTTTTAAATAATTACATTTACAGAGGTTCCCCACAGTGCCATGTCCAGCAGACGACTGTCCCCCTCCAATCTATCACATTGTGTAAACATTCCCCTCCACTTTTCAATGTTCCTCATTGGTCAATTAGTCGGCAGGCCTCCACCACCTCACCCTTGCTCATTCTGTCGAATGCACTCTACCTGCCACATTAGTTTTTTCGTTTGTCATTTGTTTACTTTTTCAATACCTAGGTGGCATGGATGACTCCAACCAACATATTAGATCTGGTTGACATTTCACCTTGACATAACATCTGTAACCTTGACCCTAAGCATATGACCTTGGATAACCTTGAACACAAAAATAAATTCTAAACACTTTGCATTCTCAGCTCCGAACTTACAAATTATGAATCGTAACGTGGGTTGGATTAGTATCAGCGAAGGNTGACATTGACGCAAAGACGTTGACCTTGGATAATTTTAAACCTAAAATGTCGCAAAATAACTTTAAAAATCCCCTAAAAAATATAAAAAATGTATTTAAACATAAAAAGTTATAAGAAATTAAAATTTTGAATGTTTTGGCTTAGAGGGCACGAGGAACTGGAACCGACCAGCCTCCTAGATATGACATCACCCAACCATCGTATTAAATCAAAGTGACCTTGAACTGGACCTTTTATCTTGACCCTCTGACCTTGTATGACCTTGAACACAAAAATTACAAAATTCTCCAAAAAACGNGAACTGGACCTTTTATCTTGACCCTCTGACCTTGTATGACCTTGAACACAAAAATTACAAAATTCTCCAAAAAACATTTTCTAAAAAAATTATTCGAAAATTATTCAACAATTTTATTAAAATACATATTTAAAAACTTACATTTCTGGAGGCTTGCTTCTCTAGGGCAGGGAAGTAGTGGCCATATTGGTTTTATAGGCATAGCGTATGCCAAATCGATAAACAGAGTCCAAGGTCTGGAGTCAGACCTGACCAGCCACCATGTTATGACATCAACCAACTGCCTTTTTTGATACAGATTACCTTGACCTTTTAACTATGAGCTTAGATGACCTTAAAACAAAACCCTAGAAAAAATTATAAAAATTGAACAAATTGATAAAAGTCAGCAACCAAATTACGTTACTTACTACTGGCGCCATCTTAGATCCAGATGACCTTGACATTTGACCAATACCCAGTGATCTTTGACTTTAAACCCAAAAAAGGTCAAAAATTCTAAAAAAAAATCATAAGAATTTACAAAAAAATTAATAAAAAAGGTTATTAGATATTAATTTTTAAAAACAATTTTTAAATAATTACATTTACAGAGGTTCCCCACAGTGCCATGTCCAGCAGACGACTGTCCCCCTCCAATCTATCACATTGTGTAAACATTCCCCTCCACTTTTCAATGTTCCTCATTGGTCAATTAGTCGGCAGGCCTCCACCACCTCACCCTTGCTCATTCTGTCGAATGCACTCTACCTGCCACATTAGTTTTTTCGTTTGTCATTTGTTAACTTTTTCAATACCTAGGTGGCATGGATGACTCCAACCAACATATTAGATCTGGTTGACATTTCACCTTGACATAACATCTGTAACCTTGACCCTAAGCATATGACCTTGGATAACCTTGAACACAAAAAGAAATTCTAAACACTTTGCATTCTCAGCTCCGAACTTACAAATTATGAATCGTAACGTGGGTTGGATTAGTATCAGCGAAGACTTGGCTTATTTGCAATTCTAAAATTACTGTAATATTAAAATTATCGGNTTAAAATTATCAGCACTTCCCTCTTATTTTGTCCTAAAAAACATCCAGCTTACAGAGAACTTGTCCATAGAAGCCTTGGGTACATGCATTGTTTCAGTGATCCAAGTGTTTGCAAATTGTCAGCGTATTACACCAGTCATACCCATCGGTGTCTAGTTTAGTCTATCGACTTCTCGTGGCCGCTGGTCGTTAGCGCACTCGGCTGCTCGTGGTCACTGAATGCTAGTTTACACCACTACTCGTAGCTAGTGAATGCANAGTTTAGTCTATCGACTTCTCGTGGCCGCTGGTCGTTAGCTCACTCGGCTGCTCGTGGTCACTGAATGCTAGTTTAGACCACTACTCGTAGCTAGTGAATGTAGTTTTGTTTGGGTGGTTCATGTGACTATTGGTTCCAAAGTAACTCAGTATTTTTTACCCGATGCTACGTCATCGACATTAATGTCTTATTACATTGTATTCCAAGCAGACGTCATGGCTCGGGCTGGCCTAAACAGGTGAATTGGTACTAACCTCAAATCGTGTATTTCATTATGGATAACAGCTAAATGGAGAGAAAGAGGGACGACATAGTGCCATATTTTAAAAGCACCTAATGGTAGCGACTTCTCCTTTACCCGTAAGCTACTTAATTCTGAAAAGTACTCTCTACCAACTACAACGAGGAGTTCAAGGAACATACAGAGAGGTTATATGCAAGATACTAGGGCTGATTCAGAAGTCATGGAAACTATTGTTTGTCTCCCAAAAATGACCCAACACAGGAATTGTACTATGTACAGTTGAAAGTGTACGACATGTACGCTTTAAAGGTGACACCACATGGGCTATGGATGCAGGAATGTCCGGCAAGGAACGAAGACGAACATGTCTTCTTGAAATCATCGTTTAGTTGATATATTCTCGTACAAACTGTATACAATCATGTGAACGCGTACGTGTACGAGCTGTTTAACATTCTTCAAAGTAGTCTCCAGGGTTGCCCACGGTTCGTTGCAAGCGATGACTCAGACATCGTCCCAGCATTTCGACGAGAGGTGGCGCACATTGACGGATCTTATGCAGCCGATGGTATTTCGCGTCTGCCTCGTCGCTGGCAACGAAGCGTGGACAACCCCGGAGACTACTTTTAAGGTTTTAAACAGCTCGTACAGGTACGATACGTACCCGTCAAAATCAGTGTATGCAGGCTGTACGAGAATATATCAATTAAACGGTGATTTCAAGCAGTCATGCTTGTCTTGGTTCCTTGCCGGACATTCCTGCATCCATACCCCATGTGGTGTCACCTTTAAAACGTACATGTCGTACACTTTCAACTGTACATAGTACATTTCTTGTGTTGGGTCATTTTCGAGAGATAAACAATAGTTTTCATGACTTCTGAATCAGCCCTCGTATTAGTTACAAATGAAAACTCGAACCACCCCACGTTATTTGAATATTTTGCTGATATGTTTTTCTATTGTTTTTTCTTGTAATTAAATATATGCGCGATTTTTTTAAGTTCAGTTGGCAAATTTACACCACGCGCATGGTATGCGTAGTGTATCAATAAAAAACTCTCAAAGTACAACGAACATGCAACATTGCTAATGCATTCCTCGTGTGGTTTTGGTGATGGGCTTTTAATCACAATTTCATGACGGGTAGCTGTTTCCAGAGTGACATCATCTGCTACGTTGTTTAGTGATCCATAATTAATTATTCACAGCGCAACGAAATATCGACATCTGCCGAAATCTATGCTCATTTCTTTTACTAACAAGCCTCACAAATTGTATTAATCGTAATGAATACGAAATAAAATTATGTTAGCGTAGAAAAAGCAATCACGTTTTTCTTAAAGTAAAGTACTTTAAATGTTAGAGTAACTGGAATTAAAAATTAGTTAGGTTTAATGAAACTGCCCTAAATAATTCTGGTATTTTTGCTTCGCTGTTACATCCACAAATCACTCACGTACAGAAGAGTTTATTCGTATTTGTAATTTGCATGCACATTCGCTCATGTGTCACACCATACAATCTGAAGTGACTTAACTTAATCGAATCAGTTATTTAATATCTTAAAGTTTGTGAGCTAACGAGGCAACCATTGTATACATTGGAAGCAAAATTTATATGTGGTAAAATTTAATCTTTATGCAGTGATATTTTTTTTTTTAATAAGTCCAAGTTTTGTGCTACTTTTTTTGTGTGTGCCAACATATATTAGTACGTTCGCCTTCGAAATGTAACGAAGGAACTGTTTGTGAACTATCGCAATAAAAGGGCGTATAGAAATATCAAGCATAATTACATTGAGAAAATCCTTAAAACGTAAGATTTAGGCTGTTTGTTAATTAGAACTTCACAAACGTTCTACACCGTAGAAAGTAATTCAGTTCCTGGAAGATGCAAACATCTTTATTACTTCATCAAAAGTTAAATAAAAATGTAATTTTGATATTTGTTGATTTCACAGTGGAGTTAAGAAGAGTGGGATTTGAATTAGCTTTAAGTCAGTTTATCCTTCTGTAAAAAACGGCNTTGATTTCACAGTGGAGTTAAGAAGAGTGGGATTTGAATTAGCTTTAAGTCAGTTTATCCTTCTGTAAAAAACGGCCCTCTTGTAGTTCGTGATACGGAGAAGAAAAAGCGCATTTTATAATAAATGTTCCTTCCTTCTTGAAGCACAAATTGTTTCGGGACTTGTTTTGAAGTGAAAACGCAACGTATATTTAAAGAAATTAGTTTGAAATTTTATTTTAAACAAGACAATCTTTTAGTATGTAAGGTTATTTTAGTTACTAAACCAATAGCACCACCACCCCAATTAAGTTAGCGACATAAAGAAGATGTTTTAAAAAGCACCATTATAAATAAATGATATTCGGATGTCATCAGCCATACAAACCTAAATACGAAAAACGGAGATTAGGTATGGTATCCTACCTGGTGCAACGCCTTCTTCAGGCGGGAAACACTCAATTCAAACGTGCTCTTCGGACGAGGAGGAAAATTGGTGGATGTAGATCGCGCTCAAAGAGAATAGCTTAACAGCGATTAAAGGTTCTGAATCAGTTTACAATGTTCTCTCCCATCGCCCTTTCCTGTTTTCTGTCTTGAAGCTCCTGCTAGCATTTAATGGATCACCATCACACGCACCTACACACGAATTCGCCAGTGAGATATACGAGCAGTCTCTTTCAATTGAAATAGTTTGAGTGCCTGCAGGAACTTCCCTAATCCGCACTGCAGTGTGAAAACAATGAGGAGCCCATCATAACTTGGAGAGTTCTGTAACCGGGCGATTGTTTCCAGAGCGTGAATATTTGCTCCGTGCCACGAGGTCATGTAGATTCCTCTGCCCCACCCCCTCCAGCACTTTTGTTGACTACGATACTCGTGTGTGGGGTCCCCGGTGCAACGCACCTCAAAACTTCTGCTCGAATCACGTCGCACTGGCGCAGATGTCCCCAAAGTTGTCGAGGTACTAATGTCCTAGCCACTGACTCGAGAAAGACTACCCGGTGCTTGAACTGCGTTTCAGAGTGATTGAAATACGCGTTTTCCCCTCAAAATAATTAAACACGCTTCCGGTGTAATGACCCACAAAAATAACACACACTTCAGACGAGATCTGGTGATTGCTTTCAAGAGTTTGACACACATTATCAATACGATTTCTCAGCACTCGAACATAGCTAAAAAAAAAACTGCTTTTACAAAGCGCTGTATCTCAAAATATGCGGGTCAGGTGCATAAAAAAATACTCATGTCCTCTGCATTGAACGTTGCCACAGACTTCCTACTAATAACATGATGGGGTTGCCGCTAAAAGTCCCATAGGTACACGCAGCACGGCGAGAACACTGTACGCCAGTTCAGAGCTTTGTGCTTAGAGGAGATGGCGCACTTGATGCCCGTAGTAGTTTAGCCCTTACACTCCCGCGATTCTCGTCCTTGAAGTGTGGAAAGTAACTCCAGGAATGCTGGCTCCTTTAAGAAAAGTAAGCAGGGACAGGAGATAGAAGCCATATTCGGTTTACCGGTTTCCGAACTATCAGAGTATTTAATATGTATTAAAACAAATTTGGCTCTGTAGATGCAAAGCACATGTCTTCGTAGGTTGGCTGAAGTAAAGAATCCACTGCACGGACTCAGATGGACTAAAATGTTACTCTCTTTCTAAGGATGACTAGTGTTGTGATAATAACACCATCAGTCTAGCATAAAGATTTCCTCAAACCGAAGAATAGTTGGATTTTCAAAAATTTATGGGAAATAATATAAAGTATGTAAAAATATTTCAGAACGGCGATAATTTCTTTGCATAAAGCGCAACGTGGGCCAACAAGTTATCGTCAGGGAACAATGACGCGCAAATATGAAGGGTAGGACAACAGCTTGTGTTATTACCGAGGAATTTATTTTACGAATTCCAATTAACTTTTGCTGATTAATAACATATAATTTTCATGCTTATTAGATAATCTGGCGTGGGAGGAAAGTGATTTGCACACTGTTGGACGTAAAGTGAATAAACATTATTTGTTAGTTTAATTTTCCCCGGAGCTGAACCAATAACGTTGAGCTCGGCATGTTTCTAAGAACGACAGAGGCGTTGAAACGCGCAGATGAGTTCTAGAATTTTGCCTTGTCAGTAAGAAACACTTTTAATTGTTGGAAAGAGAATAAATACTTTAAGAACTGCAATTTGTTAATTAAAATGTTTAATTCTAAGGGGAAAATGTGAAAAGTATATCGGAGAGATCTCACTGCTAAATAAAAAATGTTTACAAATAGGGCTCTGCCAAATCATAGCATATGGCACATAATCAAAAGTAATTGACTGCAATGGTACTGCTCCATGTTTAATCAATGAAAATATAAACGAAAACTTGTTACGACGATTAAGCAATTATCTCATGAAATACTTAAAACTATGTAAATAGTTCTGACAGAGTTTCATTTTGATAAATAAACCTTTTAGGATATTACGGTGCCAAATATAAAAATTCAGTTAATTTCCCATTTACTTTTTATAATTTACGGTGACATATCGCCTGGACAGGACCAGTTTTAGAACCGTATTTATCAAGGTACAAGACATACGCACGCAGTATCCGTATTCTCAGTTGTGATTTAACCTCAGCACATTGTTCCCCGCATTGTCATCGCGTGAGATGAGACGAATACGGATAAGACGAGAGGATTTCTGCGCTACCTGAGCAACATAGCTATCCTACATGCCCTTCAGAGATCTTCCACGTAATGGTGTAGTCTTCGCCACGCTATCCTAAAGAGAACGGATAGGAAAATTTCATATTTAAATAATCTGTAGTCTAGGCTCCACGGCCCCATGTATTTTCGAGCTTCAGCTTTGTTTTCATTGGCTGTTGCACCAGTGTGTAGTCCGTTTTACCTCGAAACACGTGGNTTGATTTCACAGTGGAGTTAAGAAGAGTGGGATTTGAATTAGCTTTAAGTCAGTTTATCCTTCTGTAAAAAACGGTCCTCTTGTAGTTCGTGATACGGAGAAGAAAAAGCGCATTTTATAATAAATGTTCCTTCCTTCTTGAAGCACAAATTGTTTCGGGACTTGTTTTGAAGTGAAAACGCAACGTATATTTAAAGAAATTAGTTTTAAATTTTGTTTTAAACAAGTATGTAAGGTTAGTTTAGTTACTAAACCAATAGCACCACCACCCCAATTAAGTTTGCGACTTAAAGAAGATGTTTTAAAAAGCACCATTATAAATAAATGATATTCGGATGTCATCAGCCATACAAACCTAAATACGAAAAACGGAGATTAGGTATGGTATCCTACCTGGTGCAACGCCTTCTTCAGGCGGGAAACACTCAATTCAAACGTGCTCTTCGGACGAGGAGGAAAATTGGTGGATGTAGATCGCGCTCAAAGAGAATAGCTTAACAGCGATTAAAGGTTCTGAATCAGTTTGCAATGTTCTCTCCCATCGCCCTTTCCTGTTTTCTGTCTTGAAGCTTCTGCTAGCATTTTTAACAAACCTCGAATTAACTCACACAGACAGAGAGAGATAGTACACATTTAATGGATCACCATCACACGCACCTACACACGAATTCGCCAGTGAGATATACGAGCAGTCTCTTTCAATTGAAATAGTTTGAGTGCCTGCAGGAACTTCCCTAATCCGCACTGCAGTGTGAAAACAATGAGGAGCCCATCATAACTTGGAGAGTTCTGTAACCGGGCGATTGTTTCCAGAGCGTGAATATTTGCTCCGTGCCACGAGGTCATGTAGATTCCTCTGCCCCACCCCCTCCAGCACTTTTGTTGACTACGATACTCGTGTGTGGGGTCCCCGGTGCAACGCACCTCAAAACTTCTGCTCGAATCACGTCGCACTGGCGCAGATGTCCCCAAAGTTGTCGAGGTACTAATGTCCTAGCCACTGACTCGAGAAAGACTACCCGGTGCTTGAACTGCGTTTCAGAGTGACTGAAATACGCGTTTTCCCCTCAAAATAATTAAACACGCTTCCGATGTAATGACCCACAAAAATAACACACACTTCAGACGAGATATGGTGATTGCTTTCAAGAATTTGACACACATTATCAATACGATTTCTGAGCACTCTAACATAACTAAAAAAAAACTGCTTTTACAAAGCGCTGTATCTCAAAATATGCGGGTCAGGTATATAAAAAAATACTCATGGTCTCTACATTGAACGTTGCCACAGACTTCCTACTAATAACATGATGGGGTTGCCGCTAACAGTCCCATAGGTACACGCAGCACGGTGAGAACACTGTACGCCAGTTCAGAGCTTTGTGCTTAGAGGAGATGGCGCACTTGATGCCCGTAGTAGTTTAGCCCTTACACTCCCGCGATTCTCGGCCTCAAGTGTGGAAAGTAACTCCAGGAATGCTGGCTCCTTTAAGAAAAGTAAGCAGGGACAGGAGATAGAAGCCATATTCGGTTTACCGGTTTCCGAACCATCAGAGTATTTAATTTGTATTAAAACAAATTTGGCTCTGTAGATGCAAAGCACATGTCTTCGTAGGTTGACTGAAGTAAAGAATCCACTGCACGGACTCAGATGGACTAAAATGTTACTCTCTTTCTAAGGATGACTAGTGTTGTGATAATAACACCATCAGTATAGCATAAAGATTTCCTCAAACCGAAGAATAGTTGGATTTTCAAAAATGTATGTGAAATAATATAGAGTATGTAACAATATTTCAGCACGGCGATAATTTCTTTGCATAAAGCGCAACGTGGGCCAACAAGTTATCGTCAGGGAACAATGACGCGCAAATATGAAGGGCAGGACAACAGCTTGTGTTATTACCGAGGAATTTTTTTTTTACGAATTCCAATTAACTTTTGTTGATTAATAACATATAATTTTCATGCTTATTAGATAATCTGGTGTGGGAGGAAAGTGATTTGCACACTGTTGGACGTAAAGTGAATAAGCATTATTTGTTAGTTTAATTTTCCCCGGAGCTGAACCAATAACGTTGAGCTCGGCATGTTTCTAAGAACGACAGAGGCGTTGAAACGCGCAGACGAGTTATAGAATTTTGCCTTGTCAGTAAGAAACATTTTTAATTGTTGGAAAGAGAATAAGTACTTTAAGAACTGCAATTTGTTAAATAATATGTTTAATTCTAAGGGGAAAATGTGAAAAGTATATCGGAGAGATCTCACTGCTAAATAAAAAATGTTTATAAATAGGGCTTTGCCAAATCATAGCATATGGCACATAATCAAAAGTAATTGACTGCAATGGTACTGCTCCATTTTTAATCAATAAAAATATAAACGAAAACTTGTTACGACGATTAAGCAATTATCTCATGAAATACTTAAAACTATGTAAACAGTTCTGACAGAGTTACATTTTGATAAATAAACCTTTTAGGATATTACGGTGCCAAATATAAAAATTCAGTTAATTTCCCATTTCCTTTTTATAATTTACGGTGACATATCGCCTGGACAGGACCAGTTTTAGAACCGTATTTATCAAGGTACAAGACATACGCACGCAGTATCCGTATTCTCAGTTGTGATTTAACCTCAGCACATTGTTCCCCGCATTGTCATCGCGTGAGATGAGACGAAAACGGATAAGACGAGAGGATGTCTGCCCTACCTGAGTAACATACCTATCCTACATGCCCTTCAGAGATCTTCCACGTAATGGTGTAGTCTTCGCCTCGCTATCCTAAAGAAAACGGCTAAGAAAATGTTATATTTAAATTATCTGTAGTCTAGGCTCCACGGCCCCATGTATTTTCGAGCTTCAGCTTTGTTTTCATTGGCTGTTGCACCAGTGTGTAGTCCGTTTTACCTCGAAACACGTGGCACGGGATTCCGTCCTTGTTTCCTTGCAGATCTGTTATTTTCTCGGAGATCCCCTGGGCGTGTCTAATAAACTGTTATCCCATTACAAACGCAAAATAATTTCACACGTGTTTGCAATCTATCTTGTCCTAAAATTAATTCACGAAATTTACCAGTTCCTACTGTTCAGACCCCTAACCCGTCCGAAATTAGGGTGGATTCTAACCGCAACCCTCTTTACACGTACATTTAATACACTAGTGTGAAGCAGGTCATAAGCAGCATCGCTAGTGGGGACCATCGAGTGTATTGCGTGTTGCCCACTTGCAGGTACATAGTTGCTCCTTTAATAAATTTCTGCCTAAACTTTCTGGCATCTGTGACATTTTTGGAAATAACTTTTAGGAAAACCGTCTCTAAAATTTTTAACTTTCTGATTTCTAGCCCTTCCTTAAAAATAATTATATGTATTTCGATAACACGAAATTTAATGAGGAAATAATTTTATTAACAGTGACAGGTTTTACGATGCCCGCATATATCCGTCCAAATACAAATTATACAGGCAGTCACTCTTTAATCTAAAATATTTTCTGTAATATTTTAAATAAAATAATGTTTTAGCTCCAACTTGAAAGGTTCATACCTCTCTTGAGGAATCACATTATTCCATTTGTCAATTCGTGACATGTTTCAGCAGATTTTTTCCAGGGAAACCAACAGCCTTGACGCGTGTTATTAAGATACACCCGTAACGTGTAGAAGTTTAGAAAAATCGATACAGTTCGCTATCTAACAACTTCTCCTTAAATTTTACAGTAGCGACTGAGGTTGTCGGTCCAGCTTTCAGCAAGTGCATATTAGAAAATTCACTGCTCTCCGTACAATGGTGGAACATTCCTAGCATCGTTTACAGAGAGTATTTGGACCTTTCCCTGAGGAAAAAAAACACTCAAGTGCCAGTCTCATCTTCCTACGTCTTTGTGATGTACCTCACGAGTAAGCGAAGCCCTGCCTTCCAGATCTTCTCGCCCCTCGAGTTCCCCAGTTTAGAGCCACGAGATCCCTTCTTTTACGAACGGGATATCCTTTAGCGTGTTATACCAGTAGTAGACATTTGCACTGATAGTAGAGGAGACGAACCAACACAGTGCTGTCATAAACCAACAGGCATTATTACGCATACCAAATAAATTGACTTGAAAAGTATTTTTTTTTTGGATTAAATAATACTTTGTTTTCTTGTATAATCTGCTTTTGCTTCAAGCATCTTTATTCGTCCCTTTTGAGACAAATAAAGAATTAAGAAATTATTTGTTGAACCGAACACTAATTTGGTAGTTCCGACATATTACCCTACGTATTCAGCACATAAAACCATTTTACAGTAAGTTCGACGAATCGATTTGGTTGCCGAAAACATTATAAATATCGTAGTAGAGTCAAATGAATTTTTTTAAATGAATAAATATTTAGTTAACTGGGACAATATCATGTGTCTAGTATTACAGAATTTTAGTCTTAGCCTGATGCGCATCGTTGTGTTTAGTGGATTATAGCAGGTAAAATTTTGGTATTAAATATTGTTTCCATACAAGTGTGACGGTGATATCTACGCGAAAAAATTAAGAGACACACTAGCGATGCGATGTCTCGAGTTTCTTGCACATTTCAAAAGAACTTCTGTCTTAAAGTCTTGTAGACAGAGATGAGTTATAAGTACAAATTACCGATGGTTTAACTGTTATGGTACATGTGTAAAATGCCAGTATTAAAATTCATCGTATCCGTTTATACTTCAGTCGTTGGAATAGGGTCCTGAAATTTTGATCGACTTTAACTGATTCCAACAGCGTTGATATTTTAGGAAGTGACAAGTCTTAAGGTTACGAGATGTCCACTCGATTCAGGAAAAAATGCATTTTTGTAGATTATATACTAATTTCCCATAGCTCCAGTTCAACTTTAGAAACATAATTATTGCAATATCAGTACACGTTTTACAATATTATCCACTATAAAAGTGATTATGGTTAACGACACCCATAACATGGAATTATCATCGTATATACCATTCTCCACATAAAGTGCATTGCACAATATTTCCCTAAATAACCTAATACGTTCGCTGAACTTATTTTTGAGGTGAATGCACAGTTCCACGAAATATTACAAGTGCGGAAGCTTGCGTGTTGAAATACCGTGATGAGTAAGTATAAATGTGAAATGGGTAGGTGACGGGCTTAAAAAATTGCGCGTGCCTGTATTAATTTATTTAATGGACACGAGATACCAGAGTGACTGTCGCGATGCAACAATAACTGTTTAGTTGGAGTACCTAAACGATAGTATGTTGGTCTCGCTTCTCTAGGACATTCCTTCTTTTACTATAGTCCATAAATATGGAAAGGCATTCCTTCATTTAGAAACGTATGATCGAAAATTTTCTCGTAGGATGCAATCAACTTCGTCTCTGTGACCTGGTTGCACTCTAAGGAATTATTCGTATATTTAACACATCGGTGTATAGTACAGTGAGAAAGCGCGAATGGTAAATTATTTTCCCATACATCCTTTATTTGTTCCTTTATTTGTTCAAGGAAGGGTAAAATGCGTAGGAAAGTTGCAAACCTTGTATTGTAACAACGCTTAACACCCCTGTATTCCCAGTCTAATATGTGCTATTACTCAAATACAACGTATGGGTTATAAACTACCACTACAATTTAGGAAGTTTACAAGAAAGTTTTTTACATTGTGGATTTCGTCTGCACACTTGAATTAAAATATGTTTTGTGGACATATGTATTTATTTTAATTCTACAGTGCACATCACATTAGGATAGCGAAAACTTATAAAACAGCGTGGTACCCTCAATAATACTTGTGTTTGGTATTTCTTTTCGTTGCAGGAAACAGTTATTATGAATAACATCTAAACAAATTTAAAATTGACGACCTTCACATACATACCAACTAAAGCTATGAAATTTGGTGAATATAGTAAGTACTCTATCTATACCAAAGTGATGCTGTACATGGTCGACACGTATTCGAGCTTTAACCAATGTGTCTACCAAATAGCGATTTGGTGTGTACCCCACCTGTTTTGGTAAAATAATGTTACGTGCGATTAGTATTTAAGCTACATCAACGACGCATTATTTATGGCCTCGTGGAGGTAGATTAAAGTATCTGACCTGTCGTGATCGATTTCCTATATCCTTCATTTTCATGTCGCCAGTGTGGTTCGCTCTTTCGTATAGCAAACAAACACACATGGCATCGTTTGAAATCTCACACGCGTTCAGAGTGCTCCTTGGAGATGTTATGCAAATCAAAATAGCCTAATTAGCTTGTTGTCAAGATATAATGAAATTGAAGTAACATTTTGTTTTCAGGTGTGCTTTTCATATGCATACCCTGAACACAAATAAATACTGCGCTCGGCGTAAAAATACGTTTTATTTGACGAGATTTTGTTAGCTTCAGTATGAACCCAGTAGCAGCACGCGTTGGGTCAACAGTTGGCATTTGGTTGGAAAGGTTGGCTATATGTTTGGCTATAACATGTACATTAATACAACATTATACCAACGTAATATGCCAACGAAAATTAGCTACCACGACAATGTTATGGAATTATTTAGCGCCCGTCAACCAATGATGCTACTAAATAAGAATATGCCAGAGTTAACCCAAGTGTCATATTTTTTAACATTTATCTGGTTGATTGGTGGTAATAAAAAAGTTGGTAAACATACTGTTGGTAGTTGGTATGTATTTTTCTGTTGAGCCAACGTTGTAAAGCTAACATTTTATGTCGAATTTTGTAAAAAACGTTTTACTGTAAACAATGCCCATTTCTTGTATTTTATAAACTAGGAATATTTTTAAGACCTAAGAGGCTTTTCCTTTTATATATGTTTATTTGATTATACGTCGTGACAATGTTGGGAACACAACGGTTGGTAATAAATACATAATCTTAAGTTGGGCCAACATCATGGCAACATTTGAAGTTATATTTCTAATAAACTTAAACAAAAATATAGAATACTTTCGTAAAAATTGTGGTTTTTTTAACACAGAAACCATGTTAATTAAAATTTTGCACTATTGGGCATGTGTTGGTTATATGTAGGAAAACCTAATATCGGCATTTTGTATGCATACTTTCGTTAGGCCAACATTGTACAACAATCATAATAACCTTAATAGGAAACAAGTTTTATGTGTAAAATATATTAATCTCGCAGCGTATGGAGTATTTCTCACAATACCAGTTTCACGTATTTTGTGAAATACGAACGTTTTACAAGATAAGAGATCATTTTTCTTTTAAATATGTTTAGTTGATTATATGTTGTGCCAGTGTTGAGAACACGACAGTTGGTAATTCCTAATTATTAAGTTGGATCAACATTAAACAATGCAAACAATGGGAATTGGTATACTTCTAATAAAGTAAAACAATAATGTCGTGTTTTTTTAAGTTGTATTATTTTCAATTCGCAGTCCAGGTATTATTAAAATTTGACTTTGTTGGTGATGTGTTAGTTACTTGTTGGAAAACCTGCTGTCGGCATTTGGTGTGCATACTTCCGTTCTACGAATAATGAATAACCATAGTGAAGTCACTAATATAAAACATTGTTTTAAATGTAAATATAGAAATGTTCTCATCCTATAAAGTCTTTCCAAGAGTAATTCTCCTTTATATTTTGTTAATTTTTTTAATGTGTTGAGACAATATTTTGAACATAACAATTGGTAATGGGTACTTTTTGTTATCTTAGGTAAACAGAATATTACAAACAATATTTCAACATAGGATATTATTAATATATTATAAATAATAAAGTAAATATTGCTCGTAAGCTTATACTGTAATGTAACAATATGTATTAAATAGTGTATTTCTCGTGAGAGTTTCTTGCCCGGCTAACACTGCAAACAGGTGAGTGGAAATAACTCCCAATAGGCATGCGACCAACAATAAGAACTTAACCAACCCTCATATTCTGCTGTACAACCTGGCAGATAGTTACAAACGTTCAGCTATCTGTAAGACAATAAACTACAAAAAAAAAATACAACAGCAAGCTAATGAATAACTTCAGTAAATCTCAGTGGCAGATGTGATTCCCTCAAAGATTTAATAAAATGCATGAACAATTTTTGAGAATAGTAGGATGAGCGGGCAGGTTATATATTCAAATAAAACTGTGCATTAAAAAAATGAAATTATACTTTCAATTAATAACATGCTTGAATTGATTTAATTTACCAATCAACAACTTATATAGAGATTAATGCCGACACTAGCTACCCAATATTTACGCATGAAAATGGAAAATATGATAATGAGCATTTCTCTGTCATACAGAGTATTCGTGGTGAAGTTTGTTCAAACTGAATAAAAAAAAGGATAATTTAATAGTGTTGCAGAATAAAAATTTTTAATTAAAGAGAGCTGCAAGCTCTCGAGATTGTTCAGGCTTATCTGTAAATGAAAATGCTGATCCGCCGTTTACATAGTATCTAGTCGAACCAGCACACGTAAAATAAAAATGCAGTCTCCGCCGCTGTAGTTATTCCTCTTCTATGTCTAAAATTCTTCCTTAAATAAGAAGCTCACGGGCTTATATGTGCACGCTACAGTCTTAGCACACTCGCTTGATATGAACGCGGAAGACGAACCATACCTAACATTTAATACACGCCTGTCATCCGAACACAGGCCTCTTCTATATTTAAAACAATACCACCTCTTCGTAACAATGTACATGCCTGGTTTTGTTGCAATTCGCACTCATTTAGCAATAAATTGCATCGAATTCCTAGCTGGGTGATCACCTCAGATAACCACAGCTCTAGCGAAAAATCCAATATGGCTTGACCTTCTTTAATCAGTTATAACATTCCCCGAGAAAATAAACATTATCAACAATATCGCGTTTTAAAAAACAGTTTCTCTCATAGGCTGGTTAGTATCGCCTCACATAGTTACAAAATACAATTTTGCACATAACGAAATGATGACAACTTTCTCTCTGAAGGAAAAAATAATTTATTTACAAGTTCTTATTTAAAAAAAGAATTCCTTTTCCGTTTAAACAAATGGAACTGACAGTTATGTTGGCTGATAAATATCTAACCTACATGAAATCATTGTCAAAATAAATAAATAATTCTTTCTGCATCGATATTTGGTTTTTAGGTAAAATAAACAAATTTGCAATCTCAAATTACATTCTACTCGTATCTGAGATCTAGACCATCAAATAATGAAAATAATAACTAAAATAAGTATAATTTTTCCGTGTGTAACAATACATTGCATGCTTTGAATAAACAAAATGACCAATAAGAAATATGCACCATACTGGAAAGCATGCAAGGTATAACAATGACTACATTAGTTATTTCATATTGTATGATAGTTAAATACAGTTTAAAAGCAATAAAACGTGACGTATTACTACATTACGGAATATAGCACAGCATATTGAACTGAAATGGTAGGTAATATTTCATATTACTTCACTACTTGTGTCGCTTTAAAAGTGGCGTGGTAGAAAGCGCACTGGACTGGTAACATACAGGGCGCGAGTTCACGCCCCTCCCCCCTTAGCAGAGTAGAATTTCAAAATGTTGATTTAAATGAACAGTAAGACGCAAATAAAAAACAATGAAGGGTTTTTGCCCTCAATTTTAAAATATTCATTAAAATATTTATAAAATATTTTTAACCAATGTTGACAAAACGTTGTTTATTGGTTGGCATTGTGTATGTAACAACATGTCTTACCAACACATAAACAATGTTGTAAAATTTCGGTAAGCCTTTGGTTGATAAATTACTGGACATTGGTTGGCCTACAATAACCCAACGTTGGGCCAACGTAGTCCCGTGTGTCATTTTCATTTTCAGTCAAATTTAATTTCTCAACGTTGGCCCAACTTTCAAGCAAAGGCTAAATTAGCGTTGGCCCAACTTTCAAGCAAAGGCTAAACTAGCGTTGGCCCAACGAAAAATGCTACATGAGGAAGTATGCGGTGGGCAACATTTGTAGGCCTATCTTTCAATCGCTGTAGTTGTGTATCAGTTCGCCATGATGAAAACAGACTTCAAGGATTCTTCATTGGCCGATACATTGAAACTTGACTCTTACCGATGCTGTCTGTTTAAAAGAAGACTCTCAGATACACAGCAGCTTTGAAAACTACCACCTGCTCGCCTCGTAGGGCAGTTTCTACTATACCGAACATTATAATCATCGTCGTGATTTTTATCATTTATGTTATAAAGTGGCTGTAGTTGATATTCAAAAAACGTCCATACACAGCAAATCTGATATTACCAACAATCCTGCGATACCAGAAGTGTCAATCAGAACCGTAGAATTCCTTGCTTTGTCTTTTCACTTAACCAACTTAAAGTTAGGAATTATGGCTTATCCAGTGTTTGGCAATATAAAAGTGCAACTTTTTTTTTTTATTGTGAGAGCATCCTTCCAGTCTAAGAACACACCAGTGAACGTAATATTCGAGGTGTACAGACCAGTAATGTCAAACACCACAACCCATTATTGGGTCTTTATTGTCCGAGATGTTGAACACGTCACCGTCGAGCAGTGAGAACGCTCACTCTATCGAATAACCCGTGTGAAGGGTATGTGAGACGTCAAAAGACGAGTGATGGCGAAGTGATAACATACCATTCTCGCAACAGAACGAATATGGCTCGGTTCCTAGACCGACCATTTTCATTTCGCTCCAGACGAATTCCGGTACGGTTGCCTTCTACAGATATTGCCTAGCCACCCCTGATGCTCAGAACAACTGATCCCGGCGCAAATTACGTCACTGTTAACAATACATTAAACCATGCACAGAATAATACGAGACATTGCAAGATATTAGAATTCATTCTTATACCTACAAGCATAGTTATTGACATCATATTTTCTCCTGTCTTGTCTACAGCTCTAAATGATTTGTGCGATGCAGGTTCCATCGCTTTGAGTTGTTGATTAATTATGTCAAATAATGAAGACTGCAGTGATATTTCTTAAATAATTTGCGAAAACTATATCAAGGTTAATAATTATATATTTAATAAAAATGTTAAGTAGCAACCTTTAAAAACTTAAGTGAAATAAAAACTTTCATATTAATAAGTTGAATTCTTTAGATCAATTATTTAAAAAAAACTTGTTTGTTGTTTAAATAACGAGGTGATTTTTATTGTATTTAATGGAATTAAAAATTCACTCACAAACGCTGACTTTTGTGGTATAGTTTGTTAGATATTAGCTTACGCTGCATGAGATCGTGGGCACGATTTCCGGGTAAGACATCTTTATGTTCTTCTGTTGTATGTTGTGTGTTACTTTTGTGTTACGCAGTCCGTGAATTGCCTTTCCGGTATTTTACACAAACAGCAACAATTAGCTAAACCTACAAGTAATTTCCTTTGTTTTCTCCTGGTACGTTTTGCGAATAAAATACGCAAAGGGTATAAAATGACGTGGAACCATGATCAAGCAGAATCCGAAGAGAAACGGTGCAACGAACAAAACATGCAGACTTGTGCACCGCGTAGCGTTACGGGGAGCGTGGATATTCGCCGCTATTTTCAGCATCCGTTTCTTTACTCGCATTCCTTACCGTTTCCTGTGGACATAATCTATTTTGGTCCCCCAATCTTATGCGCTTGTGCGCGGCGCGTGTTGACTTTTCCGAACGGCGGGCTGGTGAGTAATGGATGCTACACAGCTGACACAGATCCGCGAGGCAAGCGCTGCGTGCCGCGACCTAGAGCTTTGCGAACTCACATCAGGCGCGAGCCCGAGGGGGGTAATAGGGATCCGGACCCCTCCCAGGGGCGAAACCACTACTGAGCAGAATGTGAGGAAGAGCAACAATAAGAAATAAATGTGTGAGATGTAACATTTCTGCGTGTACATTTGTTGTATTGCTCATGAATAGTTACAGGCGGTTCACGGTTAACTCAACACTTCTTAAACAAACCTTTGAAACCAGTCATTAGCCCTGCTTGCATTTATTAAACCGGGAACACTGGCGTGCGCCCAGTAAAATTGGGAACGACGAATGGAAAGTAGTCCAATGTCATAACGTTGAATTAAAAGTGTTAGTCACTCATTTTTGAACACTGAAATTATATCATTATCTTGCTATTTTTTAAATGCACATGACTGTAAGAATTAGCTCATTAATAAAATATTTTCTTTTCTAATAACTTCACAGTTGCACATGGCATGCATAAAGCGATCAGACCTATTGCAATATTATTTAAATATTGGCGGCAGAATACACAATGAGCACAAATGTAGATCTTAAGAAGGGCTTTCAGAAGTGCTCAGTTTAGCGTAAAAAGCTTATAGCTGAAGTGGTTACCCTTGCATCACATACATAGTCTCCTATATTTTACTGCAGTTTAGCCACTATTATGTTATTATTGTAATTAAGACTTTTAAAGGGTAATTTTTGCTTTAGAAACACATGTTTTCGTGTAGTTTTTTTATGTCAACTAAAAAATACTTTGTAGATGCCACGGCCGTAGTATAATGAAGATTAGATCGTATGAATTAAATATGATATCCATGAGCACAGCTAGAACTTTAGTCAGACAGGGGCAGTCATTAATTACAAGGAAAAATTTTTCCACACTTCCATGTTTTTTTTTGTTTTCTTAACTGGATTCAATTTCATACATGAAATACTTACTGATATTTATTTGTGTAATGTAGAATTCTTTGATTTATAATTTCTGGACTNCCGGCCATCCGTTGTGTCCATCACCAAACTAACGTCCTGGATACGTGCCTGCTCCCATGTTCCTGCGGTTATACTCTAGCTTCCAGCCCGTGGACGAATCAGCAATCGGATTTGTATTATGCCATGTCTAAGGTTTATTTCACAACAGAGTAGAGAAACGCTCTGACACGAAATAGCGTGGCGGTCCCTTTGATTTGGTTTCTCTATGGGAGGTTATGGGAAAGGGCCTCGCGTCTGATTGGTTACTGCGTGCTTCGAAATGTTAATCCCCAGCTGCGCTCACGGCTGGCGAGTAGAGCAAATCAGGCGCTGATTGACGAACGGATCCGCGACGTTTCGTCGGCGAGTGACGCCGTTTTTCTGGCATGTGCTGCACGAGTTCGCGGTAGAAGCCGTTCTTTCACACCTGTACTCTTATGCACTCTGCGATTCCACTCAGGTTGGGAACAAATCCACATTCCTTACGGCAGTGTTTGGCACAGGGGAAATTTCCGCAGTAAGATGAGCCCGTGGTCCAAAGAAATCGCTTTTAAGCTTGTGGCAAACGGAGAAATTCTATTTGTCTGTGTGTAAAAGTTTGTGTTCGGAAGGCTTCCAAATTAATGTGTTACAGTCCATTCGTAGTTACTCCTTACTTTTTTTAAGCCCTGCTTAAGTTCTACTTTCAGGCTATCCCTCCTCCTCATGCAAACAAAGCTTAACCAATTCGAGAAATTTACACCAAAGGCGCAAAGCACCGCATTTCTGCGCACTCATATTAATAATATTTTGCATGAGAAATATTTCTTACAAAGTATTTCCAACACTCTTATTATCTCTTTGATTTCTTTGTATTAATGGGCAACATTAAAATTTCGCCAATATTGTTGAAAATGATACGAACACATTTGTATATGCGTATGAAAATAAAAATTCGCAGTTTTTTTGCATATAAATCGGTTTTGACAAAGTTATTTGAGTATTAAAACAGTAACTTTCGCGACCGCTGTGACGTGAATGCGGAACGCCCTGTCATTGGTTTGACGTCACTAGTCATAAGCCGGCGGCCGGCCCCGGCACGTTGCAAACACGCAGCACTAAAATGGAAGGCAACTGTCTGAAAGTGCAGTCGAACAATCTGCCAAGAGTAGATACCAATATGCTACTTGATTAATTAAATTCCCATTGTTTTGTGTAACTTGAAATAAGAGGGGTAACATTACAAAGGTAAGAACGTGATCTTCAAAGCGACTGCAGGCCTACATAACATGTTAAAACTTATTTGTTTGTTAGTGTTATTGATTTACGTATTATTATTATCATCTGTGTTTATGTTTGCGATTGTTAAGATTCAAAGTAGGAAAGAACAACACAGTTGTAATGACGGCGACTGCAGTGAGCGTACTGGGTGATAGTGAAACGAAAATGTATAAAAGGAACGTATTTATACTTTTCTCGCGACACGGGCATGAATGCACTGGACGAGGCATGCAAGAAGCACAATATCGCTTACTCCTTAAACAAGGATCTGTAAACCCGACACCAGGCAGACAAGATTACTGCACAGAAGGCCGACGAAATAAGAAAATCATCACACACTGAATTAGGAGAAAAAATAGCCGCCTGGGGTGTGTCCAACATGATAAAGGCCATGGTGAAGGTGGGAATGGGTGACAAGAGCAAGAGAAAGGCCCACGTTAAAATTGTAACAGGTACAGAGAACAAGAGAAAGGCACAAGTGAACCGAAAAGCAGTGACAAAAGGAAGAAAAGCATACAAGGCCATGAAAACAGCTACCAGCGGATTTTTTTCCATTGTTTTTGCCTACACTCGGGGCCCTCCAGGGGCCTAATCGGAGCCACGAATTGTATCGTAAGAGCCGTCAATACAGCATCGAACGAACGGAAGCAGTTGTCTGAGGCACAAAAACACAATGCAAATATAGAAGCTATGGCAATGGGGTAAAAAAAAAAAAAAAAAAAAAGCCCAAGGCCTTTACCTACGGCAATACCGAGTAGGAGGCGGAAGTGTGCAAAGGGGACACAGCAGGAAGAGGCGTTAATGAAATCTCTACAGAAACGACCGCTCATAAACGTGGATTTGGAACTGTTTGCGCGCAAATTGGAAATACAGAATTTCATGGGAGTGTTTATGAGAGATGCTTTGCCCCCTGAACCCAAGGGAGACGAATGTGCCATAATTAATCTGGACACGACAGCTGGGCCAGGTACGCACTGGGTGACTTACGTAAAATGGGGCAAACATGCAGACTATTATGACAGTTTTGTGAATTTGCGTCCTCCACCCGGACCGCGATGGTACATGAAAAGAACTAAGCTGACATACAACTACGAGATGGAGTAGATCCCTAACACGTGGAACTGTGGGCATTTGTGTGCCAGTTGTGTTGGCATTTGTTTCATGTAACTATGTAATTCTGTTAACTCTTTTCTTATTTATTTGATGTTTCGCCAAATATTTTTTTTTGCCAGTGAAATGGACACTAGTTCTGCTTAATATTTTTGTTTCTTCAATTTGAAGTTGTAAAACAAACATATCATCGGAAAATTTTGTCATTTTTATATATTTATCTGTGTACTGTATTTTATGTTTTTGTTTAAAGAAATATTTTTCTTTATATCTATTAATTATTTATGTACGTAATATAATGTAAACTCGTAATTTTCAATTATAAAAATGAAAAACTTCATTTGTGAATTATTATGTCTCTTTCTCGACTTTCTATGTATGTATCGACTAGTCGCGCGAGACCACGAAGTCCGGAGCATACCTTGGCAATAAAGGATTTCGCTCAGGTAACTTCCTTCGTCTTCGTTTTCTCACCACACAGCATGTAGTCCACTTACGTTTGCTTACTTTTGAAACCCTTCATCATCTTGAGATAAAATAGCTTTTATCCGCCGTTGTGGGTAAGTTTGTTTGCGGATATTTTATTTTGCGACGTAATCATATTATTGTTTGTGATACGATCTTGTTCAAGCTTTATTTTGCATTTTGTCTAGCGGTTCCCGGCATGGCTTAATCTTGTCGCCAGCTATTTCATCCTGATGTAATGTAAGCCGCACATCCAATCGTGGCATGGTCGTTTTGACCATGATTCCACTTCTTTCGGCAGGCACCGCAGTAACTCCTGCATTTCTGGAGTCAAGTAACCTCTAATTAATTTTTTGCCTGCTGCATGTGCTTGGGAGTGCTCCGAAGTTTCTGTCTGACGTGACGTCAGTTGATGTTTGTGTAATTTTTTGAACTGTTCAACTACGAAATTATTTTTATTTTCTACTTAAAATAAAAGTTAGTGTGTATTAAAAGTAAATTTTTTGTAATGTAAATTTTCAAATGAAGCGATCGCGGGTTCTCAACGATATAGTCATGGCTATATAATATAACAAAAAAAAAAAAAAAGGAGATAATAAAATGTTAAAAACCATTTGGGTAATGATAAAAAATAATAAGAAGGAAAGAGTATATACTCATGTAAAAAATTATATTTATTTATTTATTTACACACACATATATCTGTTGTGGCAAAGAAAAAAGTTTAAATAGAACAGTTATTCAAAAGAAACAAGTATTTTATTTCGTTGTACTTGGTCAATAATCGCCCTTGGATAATATATAATTTTATAACTATAAGTTTGTGATTGGTAAAATTTGAGCTACACCATGAGTGTACCTATTACTTATTTATTGCTTTATGTAATTAGTACAACAGGAGCACGCCCATATATTTTGCTTTCAGTAGTAAACACTATACACAGGAATCTAGATCCCAACTTCCATTTATGTGCCATCCTTGTATTATAATGAGAGTACCTATGGGTGCTCAAGAAGGCGACACGAAGGTGCTACATAACATTTGTGTCTTCGCTTCCTGGTCCGCCCGTACAAGTAATTGTATAAAATGGCTATACATCGTCAGGAAACCATCAGTCATGTCGTTAACACTTACCTTGACGGGTCGTAGCTCCGAGCTGCATGCGGTACACTTTTCACCACTCGACCGGGAAGGGGAATGGTGTATAGGCCTTGTCGATTATCAAACCTACAATGCGATACCGAATATCGATGAAAAAACTGCAAGCTGTACCTCGTAAAAAGTGGTAACGTTTCCTATGAGATGTCGATACCAATAGGCTCTTATAAAATATACTTCATTGCAAGGTATGTTGAAGATTCGCTGAACCCCGGCACAGAATTCAAATTACGTGGGAATCCCAATACTCTGAAGAGTGTTATCATATGCAGCGAAAATATCGACTTTACGAAACCACATAGCATCGGGCCGATGCTCGGGTTCGAGTTACGCATCTACGAAGCTGCCAATTCGAACGTCATGAAAGATTACCTAAACATCGAAGAGTCGGTTGTTTTTTAAGACAGCGTAACGAAGGCGGAACTTCATGCGTACTAGTGTTTCCTGATCGGACCATACACACTACCATCGGGAGTTCGGATAGTGGTCAAAAACACCAAGATATCTGTTCTCTTCCTTGATAGTCTTTCCTGCGAATTGGAGGGACTCTAAATGGGTCCAACCCAGCATCGACGAAAATAACGAGCAATGGAATTCTTCACCTGATCGGTCGCATCACGTATTTTCCCAACGGTGTTGAGGTGGACCAGTAGCAAGATGTGGGCATAACTTCGACAATCAAAAATTACCTTTCGCTCACGACGAATGAGCTGTATGCGCCCACGGGGGCAGGCTGGGGAATCGAAGATGACTGCAGTATTCCTACATACACTGGAAGCGAGTTTGAAGTGAGCATCCCGCTCTCCATGCTATTGGGATTTGTCGAAGACTACAAATGAATTATCTTCAATTCGGAGCAGCAACTGGCACTGCTCCTAGCCAATAGGCTTAAGGACACCATCGTGGGTATGGGAGAAAACCTGGAGACAGTGGAACTGAAACACAGTCTATCGAATGGATGCTGCCTCATGTGCAGTTGGGCACTGCTGAATGTTGAAAATGCCAGATAATGTGGAAGATGGCAAAAACATAAATTGACTTTCAGGTCGTGTATTCTAGAGACATACCCGGGATTGCCAGCAAACCAGCGCATAAACTAGAAGGTGAAGTCCAGATTTGCTTCTGAGAAACCGAGGTACATCATAGTTGAGTTACAGACCGGAAGACAGCACAATGTGAGAGTGAGCTGTTCGCAGTTAGACAAATGTGAAATAGAAAATATGAAAATATTTTTGAATAGCGAAAGCTATCCCTATGTTGACCTGAACATGAACTTTGAAAATGGCCAATACCTACTGGCATCTAAAAGGTATGCTCAATTCCAAAATGCATGTTATGGACTCCCTCAATCCACGATATTGAGCCCTGATACATTCTAGAGTTTTGCCCTGCTCATAGTATTCGATGTGAGTAAACAAGGCGAGCGTATTACTTCCAATGTAATAGACTGCAGGATCGAATTCACGACACATGTAAATATACTTGCAAACACGTATGCATTCTGCCTGATACTTCACGACCGGCTTGTATCGTACAATTGCCGAGGTAAGACCGCGAAAATACAGTCGTTAGCACAGTGAGAATATATAAGTATAACTGTTCACATACTAGAACTGTTTATTCGTCTTCGAGGTTCGAGAAGGTGCTAATGGTCATAATGGACGGTCGTATGTCAAGCCGTGGAGTTTTCCAGACCGCTACAATTCGTGGGTCGAAGATGCGGACATCTACCGGTGAACACAGAAGATTCCAATTAATAAACCTGCTTTTTTATTTTTACATTATCAAATAAAATTAGTTTTTTTCATATTTTGTGTTTTATTTATTTTAAAATACCCTTAATTTATATAAAAAGTATTTTTAATATACACACTTAAAAAAATTAAATATTACCATTTACGTACTTTGCAGGAGTGGGAGGCGAGTAGTCTGAACACTACACCACCGCGGCACCAGGTTATTCTCAGGGTACTTTGGTTTCATACCCGCCTACAATTCATGCTATCTGGAAACAACAGATCTGTTACAAGGGTAGGGTAGCGGACTCTGTTTCCAGAACCTCCCCTTACTTCGTCCAATGTCGCCTGCTTCGAGCGGGACCAGTTGCGGATAATAGATCTAAGCTGCTGTGTTACCTATCGTAAGTCGCATTTGGTACAATGTCCCACTTGGAAGCGTAGTGAACAAACAAAGCATTAATAGTTTTCACATGATCAAGTTATGTAGATAATGTTGTGAGTTATTTAAAATAAATATTTGTTACCTTTATTTTATCTATATTCATATAACGAAAAATACTAGAGAATGGCACCTAGGATTGTAAGGAGAATGTGTGCATTAATAATTATAACATTTTAAAGTATTACGGTAAATAATTCAGATTGTAGGCAATGTACATGCGTATTGCAAGATTCATTTTACAGGTTAGTTTTGTTAAGTTCACTCACATTTAATGATGGTGTTGGGATAGATTCAACAGCCTATATACATCCCTTCTGTTTTCTCATAATTGTTTCAAATTTGTGTATGAAACAAAACATTTTTCTCAGATTGAAATTTAAAAAAAATTCTTCCGTGACTTCGCCAGCATGAAAAAATATTTTATTAAAAAAACTCGTATTTTTTTAAATTAACACAACTGTGGGTTCACCCGTCCGCAATTTGAATTTGTCATTTAATTTCGTCTGCGGGAGATTAAAAATTAGCAACTAAAACATTTTTCGGGTGGGTATTCCGAGGTCTAATACACGAAATGTTTCAGGAAAACAAATATCCGATGATGATTTGACAAGATGCTAAGGGTGTACAAAGTTTAGCGAATTGCGAAAATTTGGATGAAGTTTCGCCAACTTTCGGTGAGAGTCTCTACCTCTTGACAAGTGCCGTAGTCCATGAAAACAAATCTCCAGTGATACCTCGTTGAACCCCAGAGATGTAGAAAATGTGCCCTAAATTTGTAAACCCTTCTGATAACTATACGATTCATTTTTGGATATAGTCGCTATGGTTTTACTGTCTTATTACGTGACACAGGAACCGTATAGAGAATCCAAAAATCCAAACTTTTCCTGAAAACCAAAGCTATTTCAGCACCAAAACCGTATTTTCAATTGTCGATCAAAAGTGTTATTTTATTCCACGTTGGTTTAGGATCTCACGCAAAGATAAGCAACCTGTGTCTCTGTCTTAGACGATTTGTACAAGCAAAACGTATGAAGGCGATAGTGAAAGGTTTTATTTCGATGTATGTACGCTATATTATTAAATTAGGATTATGATTCAAGAAAGGTGACGTATTATTTTTTTTGTCATTGTTACATGTAAGAGGCGAAAGTTGGTACACAGAAACACAGCCGGGTAATAATGCAACTATTGTAAGTTTGGCTGCGTTGGACTTGTAGAACTATCACTATGGAGAACTAACACCGCTAGAAGCATTGTAACAATAACGGTCGTATTACGAAGCTGGCTGCGTTGGCCTTGTTGAACTATCACAATGGAGCACTAACCCCGCTAGGAGCATTGTAACAATAACGGTCGTATTGCGAAGCTGGCTGCATTGGCCTTGTAGAACTATCACTATGGAGCACTAACCCCGCTAGAAGCATTGTAACAATAACGGTCGTATTACGAAGCTGGCTGCGTTGGCCTTGTTGAACTATCACTATGGAGCACTAACCCCGCTAGAAGCATTGTAACAATAACGGTCGTATTGCGAAGCTGGCTGCATTGGCCTTGTAGAACTATCACTATGGAGAACTAACCCCGCTAGAAGCATTGTAACAATAACGGTCGTATTACGAAGCTGGCTGCGTTGGCCTTGTTGAACTATCACTATGGAGCACTAACCCCGCTAGAAGCATTGTAACAATAACGGTCGTATTACGAAGCTGGCTGCGTTGGCCTTGTAGAACTATCACTATGGAGCACTAACCCCGCTAGAAGCATTGTAACAATAACGGTCGTATTACGAAGCTGGCTGCGTTGGCCTTGTAGAACTATCACTATGGAGCACTAACCCCGCTAGAAGCATTGTAACAATAACGGTCGTATTACGAAGCTGGCTGCGTTGGCCTTGTAGAACTATCACTATGGAGCACTAACCCCGCTAGAAGCATTGTAACAATAACGGTCGTATTACGAAGCTGGCTGCGTTGGCCTTGTAGAACTATCACTATGGAGCACTAACCCCGCTAGAAGCATTGTAACAATAACGGTCGTATTACGAAGCTGGCTGCGTTGGCCTTGTAGAACTATCACTATGGAGCACTAACCCCGCTAGAAGCATTGTAACAATAACGGTCGTATTACGAAGCTGGCTGCGTTGGCCTTGTTGAACTATCACTATGGAGCACTAACCCCGCTAGAAGCATTGTAACAATAACGGTCGTATTACGAAGCTGGCTGCGTTGGCCTTGTAGAACTATCACTATGGAGCACTAACCCCGCTAGAAGCATTGTAACAATAACGGTCGTATTACGAAGCTGGCTGCGTTGGACTTGTAGAACTATCACTATGGAGCACTAACACCGCTAGAAGTATTGTAACAATAACGGCCGTATTACGAAGCTGTGNCTTGTAGAACTATCACTATGGAGCACTAACACCGCTAGAAGTATTGTAACAATAACGGCCGTATTACGAAGCTGTGCGCAGTGTAATCAGTGCACTTGTGGGGTGAACGCCAGCGAGTACATGGCTTGCCTCGGCGACTCATTCGATACAGTTGGGAACAACTTACATTCTTTAACACAGGGCGAATAGTCGAACAGCAGAAATTATGGCGTTCATTCCGTTGAATTGATTTCAACTTTGACAGCTGCGACCGCGACCGAGCTTTGAGATTATGTATGGAGCATTGGGAATATAACAGAACACACATTTTATGGAATGCTCCTGCACTAATAAATAAAAATTATTGATATAGGAACATAATTTTTGTATCCGTAACCCAGCCAAGACTCTTAATATAAGGGCAGCAGTAAAAATTGTTGTAGGTACAAACTAGATATTGTTAACGTAGATAGTAAATTCAACAGAATTGTCTGTTATGGCCTTGTCTGTGAGTGTATCTACAATTATGAATATAGTTCCCACAGCAGAGAATTCTGTTTCTCCTACAGAAAAGATAGTTTATTCGACAGAAAAACTTCAGCAATATGCCTACTTGTATTGTTCCACACAAAAAAAGTATTGTGATAAACTAACAGAACGTTCCGTTGCTGATACAGAAGTTTGGTTGCTTGTTCGCAGAATTTAGTTTACAGAAGTGTTCTGTTGTCACTGCTGTACTGATTCTCTTCAGAATGGTGACTTAGAAATACCGCCAGAAGAAAGGGGTGTTTGATCATCCGACAGGTGCTAACCACGAACAGTGTCTCTTTACAGCATCCAGATATATGCACCGACATCGCTAGTGGCCTCTGTTTCCAACCGCAGTATTGAGAGGCGACTTTATAATAAAACTTTCAGTATTGATCTACCTTGCGCAGTCTTCCATTGAAACCCTGAAGAGGGCGGCTGCAAACGTCGTAATCAGGTGCATGTGCTGCTGAGAAATGACGATCCATCGTCTTTAATGAAGAATACACATTTTTCCTGGACTTGGATGACAACCAAACTCGAGCTTGGAGGGGCACGGAACAGCGTAGAAACCTGGACTTCGTTTTTGAGCGACTCGCTGCTAGAACTGGTGGTTTCATGATGTGAGAAGCAAACTATACGTTCATGATATTCTGTAACCCCGTGTACTTTCTTCTACGCCGTGGTCCAAATGGCTATTTCTTAACAGGATAATACGTATCGCTATCCTAATAAGAAAACCTCGTACCCACGGATTTGTTTGTTTGTGGGATTTTACGCCATTATAACTGAAAACAATCAATTGATTGACTACGATAATCTCGTGTCTCAAGGAATGTTTAAAGATAATTTACAAACGAAAATAGAAAACTCTGAACTCCACTACGAGGTTTCAAAGAGTATATAAGGAAGGCTCACACATCCACTTCTTATTTTTAAGGCATATTTATTATAGAATCTGGGTTAAAGAGCATACTTATTTAAATTATCAATGACAATTTTGTTTCAAAAAGCAGAAAATTGTATTTGAAATAAAATTAATTATGTTTTTTTTGTCTCTCCGGTGAAATACCAGTTTTTGGAGTAACAAGGATTTCTCATGAGGGCAAAGATATCCTATAGCACTGGTTCTTAAATACTGAGTTTGTGAAGTCGACACCCTTCCTTGGGTAGCCCATCTTCAGATATGTCGCCCAACACGCATGGATACGGATGGGACGGCATCTTTGGCCACCAAAGGATGTGTAGCATCTGGAACAGAAGTTTCAACAGCTATGGGACGAGCTTTCACAGGGTAGTATTTGCACGTCTCTATGACCCCATGCCGGACCATATTGCCGCACTGAGAGTGGTGCAACAAATGTAGTCTATTGAAGGTATTTTTAAACCATAAGGTTTTGCCTCAATAAACAACACATTCTACTTGTTTTCGGCATCACTTAATTGTATGATTTTCAGACGGTCTGTGCCTAGTTTTATTCAATTTAGAAGTCTTTTCCTAGAGCGGAAATTTTTGTAGCAATGAGTGTATCGTTGTCCTCTTGTAGACACATAGTATTTTTACTTCAAAAGTTATTCAGGTGCTGTATAGTCGGTTAAGTTATTCATATTTATCATTGCATTTTATTTAAAATTGCAATTATACTTCTCTCTTACGCAGTTTTTTATGAGCAGCACTATATCCGTACCTACATATTTTCGTGTCAAGTATGTTTACTAAGGAGCCCTTCCTCCCATCTCGTTGAAGTACGGTATATGTGTATTTCAATGAAATATGATCAATTATAATTTATCGTCTCGTTTTTAAATCATATTTTATTAAATAGGTTGGGTGTTTTTCTACTTTTTTCGTAAAATTAAACACTTATTTTATCAAAAAACCCTGTTACTCGTGTAAAAATTTATTTGTCTACAAATTATTGATACTTGAAGAGGAATATACCAAAATTACAAATACTTCATTTTAAGCCTGAAGGTATTGCTATGGGCGAGTTCGCTAAGGCGTTAAACCTCCCAGTCGTAGACAAACACATAATTTAAAGCTTTGAAATATATAGGTTTTTTGTTTTGAAATGTTGGCAGCAGTTGTTCGTGATACTGCTGAATATAGCCTCAATAACGCACTGAGAGAAAGGCAACCAAGTCTTTGTGTAGGGCCCAAAATACAAGTGCTGAAGACCAGTGAGAAAGGGGATAAAAATGGACGCATGCTGGAAAAATATGAGCATAGTAAAATATACAATATTAGTGTCTGTGCACATAATTGTTTACAATGTTAGCCACCGCCTTGTTTGTCGCCGCTAAGGTTACGTGATAAAATACGCAGCTCGAATTGTTTGCTTGAGTTTCCTCTTCTTTTTTTTTGTATTCTATGCTCGTCTGTTTTAATATTTATTCTGTTCAAGACCGTCCTTTCATCTAAGTAAGCTAACCCACATCAATCACGAGAGATTAACTACCTCCTGCACACATCCATCCTATTTCCCCCTCCCTGCACAACTAAACAGTTCAACACAGTCACGGAAAATATTACCGTAGAATGTGCGCAGTGTGCTATATCGTGAATAATCCAAGTATTTTAATAGCATTAAAATAATTCTCATTCTAACAAGACAATATTAAAAGTCTTCAAATAGATCGAACTACGATAAAAAAAATTGCTATATATTATGCTTTACGAAATACGCTAGCATTTTTTTGGCAGATGAAGGCGTAAAAAATGCATTTAACAGTTGAAACAGAAACTTCACATGGTATTATTTTAGTTTATGTGCAGTGAAAGGGCACGTTAACGTACTTGAAAGTAGAACTTTTGGCAGTGCTTCAGAAATGTGTAATGTGATGGCCCAAGTCTGGCATTTTCCACCCTCCCTCCTCTTCCCGCATACGTTTTATTTATAGCAAATAATTCTGTGCAATTTCTACGTTGACATTTTCGTACGTGACTCTGACTTTCGACAGTTAAGAATGCGTGTGTTCGTTCCACGACGTCTCCCACGAGAGGATTTAACGAATTCATTCTGTGGCAACCGAAGTTCCTTAGACACAACCTGCATATATCTGTATATGCTGTTCACGATAAAGTGAGTATTTTTGTGGCCCTAGTTATTATTCTTATTTCAGCCATTTCTTATCCTTTAGTTACCTTTTAAAATAAATATTGCCGTGTAAGTAATAAGCACAGTGTGATGATTCCACCGCTAAGGCTAAAATATAATCATTCCAATTGAGAGGACTTTCAAAAGTGCTAGCTTTATCGTGAATAGCTTATAAGACAGTAGGTTAAATAAGGAACAGTAACGCGATAAGTCACAGATTAGGAGTGGAGTGGAGAGATTTGGGAGGCTTTTAAGAACGAGATCTTGAGAGCCAATGAAGGTGATACGAGGTGGATATGGAGCAGCGCCAGAATGCAAGGGCGGGGGGAAATGGAGATCCCCGCGAAAACCAGCTACCCACGTGTGAAAATCTGGAAGTGACCCCGTCGGGAACTCAACCCGGTTCACCTTGGTTGGAGGCGAGCGCTATAGCAGTAACAATCAATGCCCCGGTTACAGAATAAGTAATTATACAGGTGGCTGCAGTGGTGATGTTGTTCGACAGCCTACCTCCCACCAAGGTGAACCGGGTTTAGTTCCCGGCGGTGTCACCTGGAGTTTCGCATGTCGGAAACGTGGCGGACGTTGCCATTGGCCAGTGGGTTTTCTCGGGGCGCTCCTGTCTACCTCGCCCTTGCATTCCGCCGCAGCTCTATTTTCATCACCCTCCCAAGTGCTCAAGGCGTCACTTTTAAGAGCCGACCAAATCCTCTAAATTAAATTCAACTCTTAGTAACTATACAGAAGCGAAATGGAGTGGGGGTTCTTTTGTCGTAAGATTACTCACTCGGTCGTTTATTGGCTGCCCGGGACAGTATAAAGCTCCTTTTAATTTTTTGGATGCACTACGCTATGAAAGATGCGCTATTTTTTCGGCTACCATCTGGAAATTTGTCTCCAGACACTGGTTGGCGAATGGCATTACAACGTATTGCTCATATTGATGGCAGGTGTCGTAAATTTGCTTGCATGGAGAGCTGGAGTTCACTATTCGTGCAGCAGTTTAACTTACGTATTTTTACGTATTCTTTGGTCGAATCATGAGATACCCAGTACAATTGGCTTTTTTTTCATTTTGAAAGCAGTAAATGAACAAACAATAATGGCTCAAATATTCAAAGGTCTGTGAAATCTATCATGTCGGCAAATTAATTTGCGGAATTTCTAGAACGCCGGACCGCTAATTTAGTGCCTCAAAGCTCTTTTTAGCCGCAATATCCTATTGTATATATTCTGCGCACCATTGCGTGACGTGAAACCCTAACTTTAGCTATTATTGGTTTTTTGACTGTCACAAAGGGACGAACGCGTGCAATTTTTCGATGATACAACTACTACTTGTTACATGTTTTCATATAACGTTCTCTCGCGTTTTCATATACAACCCCACTAGACGTTTATTCTTCCATGAAAATAATACTGAGCTTGAATTATGTGCAATAGTAATAGTATATAAAAAAATTTTTTTACATTTTTATATGTGACTCTTTCTCTCTTGCAACTTCTAAATGCGTGTCTTCGTTACGCAACGGCTCCCACAATTTTCGAGCAGAAATGTACTTTGTCAGGGCGAGTAACAAAAAAAGACTGATATCCACTAAATTTTCTCTTCAAACCACGGAGATAAAAGAAGGAAAAGGAGAGAATGGGAATTATAAAAAAAAAGTTCGCTCCGTGTTTGTGCTTTAAATGGGAACTGTAGCCCCGTCCCTCCAAAATGCCATGTAAGCTTTTCTGTTTTATTTATTGATTTGCATGTTCCGATATATTCCGTCCCATTCAAATACCCCCTAGCTGCCTCGTGTCGTCCACCTATCCCCTTCCCCCTTGACCGACACTTCGATGCTGCAGTGTTTTGTTTTCCACGCATTGCAGCACCACTGGGACTGGCTTCAGCACGCCGCCTAGCAGTAGAACATAGAACTAACTGGCTGGCTCTCCTGCTTGGCCGCGCTACACGGTGAATTATTTGAGCTCTGCGGAAATTTTAACAATTAAAATTTTTAAAAACATCACCTTATCTTTTTATTGTCAATGGCGGTTGTGTTGCACAGATTTCGAGTTCGGGATCCAGGCTTGGCATGCGCGTTTGTGATGCCACTGTGCTTGTGCTTGAAGGAACCCTCATGTCTAACCAACGTGAACGTTAACGAATATACCAGTTTTGTGAAGAATGCTAATGGTTTCGCTGAAATTTTACGTGTTTAAATTAAATCAGAAACTGCTCTGCTTTGATTTTTTTTTGCCAAAAATTCGAGTTGTTTTTGGAAAACATTAATGTGAAATCACTGACCATATGTAAGCATGTGTGTATTTATTCTCGCACCCCCTCCTAAAATAATATTTTTTTTAACAGATGCATGCATTCAAACCGACTTTTAGTTCACGTTTACATTATCACCCTGAGACGTATTTCTGGTTATACGAAGTTTTATCAATACAAATGTTACCTAAAAAAACTCCATAACTTGTCACTGTCAGTAATGACAAGAACCTAAAACCGAAATTATTCAAAAATAACTTATGCTACCTATGTGTGCCTCGTCGTTCTAGTTAAGTGACATCGTTTTCTCTTTTATATTTTTTTATTATATATATTTTTTAACCTTAGTAATGGTGCAAAGTCTATAAAAACAACTAACATCTGTTTCTTTTTTCCAAAAATGGTTTCAAAACAGAACATTACTGTACTCAAGTTGCGATTTAGCCTCAGCATAGGTTAAAACTCGCCAATGAGTTGTATGGTAATAATATATTTCACGTCAGTTTGCTGGATAAAGTTTCTTTCACATAGAAACTGAAATGATGTTACCGTGACTACTTCCACGCTGATTTCCTTACTAAGTAGGGGCCGCGGTGGTGTAGTGGTCAGATTACTCGCCCCTCACCCAGGTGCACCGGGCTCGATTCCCGGCGGGGCCACTCCCGGATTTTTGCAAGTGGGAATCGTGCTGGACGATGCCACTGGCCGGCGGGCTTTCCCTGGGGATCACCCGTTTCCTCCGCCTTTGCATTTAGGCGTTGCTCCACACTCACATCTTCACAAAACTCCACTTATTACTAAGTTTATAGCTTATAGTTTATACTGTAAACATTCTTAACTGTAATGTAATGCATGTGTTTAACCAATGCACCATATCAAAAATGTCCCATATATCAAGTTACAAATATACCGGATGTAACAAAATTCATTACTCAAACCTTCTAGGGATGTTATAACAGAACAAAAAAGATATTTTTCATCAAGTAACGATAGGTCGAAAATTAATGATTAAGTAACTTTTTGACGTGATTGAGAATAAAAATGAAAACATTGCATTTCAATTTAATTGTAATCCTTTACAATAAAAGTCTAAAAGTGCGGCGCCTTGCTTTAACACAAGCTCTGTAACGACGTGTTACACACGTTCAAAGACCCAAGGCACGTGCTGTAGCGAGTAAGAAGCTGCAAGCACTCTAGTGACAAGCTCTACCTCCAGTTCTATTGGAGTCTCATACACCAACCAGGCTCTTCAAATGCCCTTATACAAAAGAGTCGTTGCAGAGTTTTTATTGAAGCGGGAAGCCGCACTTTTGAAATTCTCATTCACAATCACTTCAAAAAACACCTCAATTTATAATTTCCTACCTGTGGTTTTCTAATGAAAAATGTCTGTTTTGATCTTTTCTGACATTCCTAGAAGTTTGACTATTGAATTTTGTTCCAGCCGTTATAAATAATATTATGCACAATTGGGAACTTAACTACGCATTTGTCTCTTTCCTGAATAAGCGTGGGATAGTTACTGTGGATGTATGGAATAAAACAATCATTTATGCTTTCTCAGTACGCGTATATTTATAACAATGTTGTAAATATACTAACAATTTCGTATGGTGTAAATGTAGGGAATCATGCTGAAACGCTGTCGTCGATGGCAGAAAACATCGCGATTTCTTGTAAACTGCAACCGTATGCAGCGTTTCCGTGTTTAAATTTACAGTAGGTCACTTATTTGTAAGCCTTCCACCTGCATTGTTTGGTTCCAGTTGGCGAAACAAATTAATTGAATTTGCATATTAAATATAACTGTGCACGTAATGTTGAGAAAATAATGTCGGAAGATGTTTATTTATTCGTGACTAGCAGCATGTTTGAAAGTTATTTAGAAACGGAAAAGTTGCAGTACTGTGTCAAATATAGATTTTACTATAGCATTATTCAGATCATATGAACTTTCTGTGTAAAATCATTTACAATTCATTTGAATAAATAATCGCTTTTTTATTCAACACTTGGCTCGTCTTGTAAATGAACTCAAATGAAGCGAGGTGACTCATAATTTTTACAGCCCTTCTTAAATTATTTACAACCCTCGCACTCTCATTTACGTCAGTAGTTTGCAAATAGAAGGTCGTCTGGACAAATTAGCTGGCCGAGAAGCCGGCCTCCTGGTAATATGTTGCATTATTTTTAGCTCGTCCCAAATTTTCGGAAGAATTTGTGTGACGACCGGGAGTAGAATATATACACGCGTTCCCACCGCAGCATTGCGATAGCCGTGTTGGCAAACGTGCGGTGTCAGGACGCAGAAAAATCCCTTCTCTCCTCTTCGCCACTATCGTGCTCTCTCTCTCTAAGCCTAAAACAAGGAAAACAAACGTACGAAATAGGTATATATTAAATACTGCGATGGTAGCCTTAATGGTGCTAGACGTTGGAAACCAAGAAAAATTAATTTGTATAAGTTACCGTATAATTCGCAAAGGTCACACATTCAAATTATTTGTTTTTCAGTTTGTATTGGTTTTACATGTTTACACATCGAAATATCACAAGTTTGCTGAATTTAATCTGTGGCAGTGGAGCTGCGGCGGAATTTATACTGGGCATGAAATAGGATAACTCCGATAAAACCACCACATAGCTCTAGTCTTTGCACATTTCCCGGATGAAAATGCCCACTCTCATTAGATCGCACAGCAATCTAAAACAATAATTTAAGATGTTTAAAATAAAAATTTTTAATTTGCAGTGCTAATAAAAAATAACGGAAATGGTATATTTCAATTTATTTCAAACGGCCGCTTTAACAAAAGCCGCATTAAGTATTTGCGGGGTAGAGTTCGCAAAATTATAATGTTTTAATGAAAAAGTGTTATCAAAGAGAAAGAAAATGTTTTTGTGTTGTACAGTAGAAACGGAAATAGGTTTATTCGAAAGCTTTAAAATAAATCTCGACATTAAAAATACTATTAAAGATTGCTTAAGCTGCTATGTAATTAGTCTGCACTTCTTTCAGAACGAGGGGTATCAAAATGTTACATTTTTAAAAATAAATTTACTAAACGAGAGTTGAACGTTATTTTGTGTTATTTCACTGAAAAAGAAGGGCTCGGATAGTAAAGCGTTTCTTTCTTAGTTGTACAGTTTTTTTTAATGAGTTGTAG
>NQII01000032.1:67082-103534 GCA_002778355.1 Clitarchus hookeri
GGGGGGGGGGGATGTCTTATAATCGTGGTGGCAAGGGGACGTGAAAACTGGTCGGGAATAAAAACAGTTTTCTCGATGCCTGCGGCGGCGTGAGCGTGTTATTTTTACCGCGTGTCCGGGAAACAGTACATTGCCGTGCCGCTCCGTGCCGCGGGCTTGCAGGCCGAACTGGCACCGCACCAACCGATACACAGCTGTTTCTGTCTCCCCTCCTCCGCCCCAACACGCACGCGTTACTCACGGTGCGTGCCCCGCCCGGCCTTGTAAATCACGCCCTCGCCGAGCGGAGCGGATAGACTTGGAGGAAACTGGGCGAGTGTTGAGCAGCGCCGTCCCGTGCGACTCCCGTACGCGGACATGCGGGGGCGACCCCGCCGGGAATCGAACACGGTCCGCCTAGGCGAGAGGCGAGTGGTCTGACCGCTACACCACCGAGGCTCTTCGTCACTACGCCGTCTCCTCACGAATCCTCCCTACACTCCACCTCATTTACGAGGGCAAGATTTTGACAGCCAGTGTGTGCAAACATGGCGTAAACGAAACTACGGGCTTTTCACGGACAACTGAGCAATTTTCGAAGTCCTTCTTAAGGCTCGTGCCTACCTGCAGGTTTCTTCTGCGTCCGAGGCCGAGAAGCGCGGGGGCGGCAAGGACGACACTTTCACATGCATCAAGTGCGCCGTCGCCGCTGTGCCATGTGGTGGCATTTTATCTCTAACATATTTTATTATAATTAGTTTTTTGTTAGAAAATCCCATCCTTTTTGGCAAAACCCCGTCGTCTTTCATTAATTATTGTGGAAATAAATTTTTTTTATTGCAATTTCTTTCCCTTTTAATATTTATTATGTCATGTTAAAGATTGATGTAACCTTAATTTAAAACCTTGTTTGAAACTTGTAATTGCAAATGCAATAAGCATTAGCAAAATAATGTAATTATCCTATTCTCAGTGTGTGTGTTGCTCTTAAAGTAGTGAACCTTTTTGGGCTGTCTCTAGTAAACCTGTGGTTTCAGTTCACATTTGTCACACTAGATGGCAGAGCTTGTGCTCTTTATTGTTTAATGTCCTAATGTTATCTTATTTTTATGTTTATAACATTATTACAATAATTAATAGTGTAACCAAAAGTTAGAAATTATTTACACTATGTTTTGACTCTTGATAACTTTGGTGTACGCGTCATGGAGAAAATTGTTGACTAGTTCTTCTTCAGAACACCTTTTCAAGGTGTAACGACGTATTTATTTTTGCTGCTTCATTAACTACTAACATAATGTTATAATAAGTTCATAGACCGCTCACGGTAAGTAAATCAGATGCTTCATTGTTTCTGCCATCCGATAATTGTTTGTTTTAATGGTATTAATATTATACTTCTTTAAATAATTTGTGTAAAATTAGGCCGGGCCAAGTTTTGCACGGGACTTCTACTTGTAGATGTCCATGATGTAAAGTACGCCTTCCTGGTATTTTTCTTCTTTTCGCCTATGCGCCGGATTCCGGACCAGCGCCTGGCAAATGTCAGCTTAGATTTCTTTTTAGCTTTCTGCATGAACACTTAGTGGAGCAAAGCGTCGTGGCCGCCCTTTTTCTCGTCTCCTTTGGATCAGATTAAGTTAAGTTTTCTTCCTAGCCAGAAAAACTAAAAAAAAGGCAATTTTTATTTGTTAAAATTCTTTTTAATAAAACATTTTCAGCAAACAAATTGTTCTAAATTATAACAAGCATAAATATTCATGGGTGCATCCACATAACTATAAATGCATAGGTATGCATAATACTCATCATGAGTTTGTGTTGGTGTTTTTTGNCCCCCCCCCCCCGCCTCAACAATTATGTTATTGGATCTTTGTTATTGCATCAGTGTCCACATACGAATATAAAATAAAATTAAAATAAATATAAAAAAACTATTTGTTACCTTTTATTTCTAAGTTTAGAAGTGTTTTTTGTTACCAAATAATTAAATTAAGATAAAGTAACTTACCATAGTAACTTCTTGTGAAATAGGTCAACGTTTAATATTGTATACTACTGTTTCTATTTTGCATTGATCATACATGGGCTTAAAGCCTGCTTTTCTATCATTAATGTAAGACGACTTGGTAGGGCTCGGCTCTGTGTTTTCATCTTTCTTTAGCATAAAGGATCGCTTTGTGGCCGATTTCGTTCCTAGTTCTCTTCGGTCTTCACGACTATGGGTGCTCCATCGCTCTCCCTGAACACTTTGAGACGACGAGTAACGGGCTTAAAAATGTCTTCATTTATAAGTTTGCGTGAAATGTTGGTCCTCTTGGCGAGAGCGAACAAACTGAATCGTCCTATGTAAGTCGCTAGCAATGTCCGACTTCGCACTGAATAAAAATAGTTACTGTTGCTCTCTTTTATAGGTTTAGTCGTGCATCTCCATCAAAAGACTTTCGATCTTGCCCAGGCATTAGCTACAGGCATCCAATATGTCCTTACTGTGGTTCTGAATATCCGTTTTCGTAGTGAGACGGGAAATCGAGGTAGCGAATGTATGATCCATGAAATCTTTCAACCCTTCCTATTCTCTTCATTTTGTACAGATGCTACATTCAATCTGTCTATAATTTGCCTTTGAACACTCATTAAATGCTCGCCAATGGCCATCATATCGCGGACAGTCTCGGTATCCCCATCTCCATCTTCGCCCTGAGCTCGGACAGATAGTTGCAAAAGAATGTGTTTTGTTCAGTCAACATACTGCGCAGTTCCGAGATGATGGCATTACCAGTTTCAAGGACGAAATTTTTAGTAGCAGCATCCTCGGATCGTTCGTGTTCGCCAACATTTCGAATTATTCTTCTACCAGCATCGCACGGTTAACGCACCATCGTCACTATGTATTACGACGCCAGAACTACCTGCCCACCCGTTTCAAGTACACCGACACCCCAGCTACTGCATATTCCAAAAACAACATGATGGTAGTGTTTGACTTAGTAACATTTTCCTAGGATAGTCGGCGCTTACAACATTACTATATCTTCTCTAGATCGTGTTTGGTTGTAAAATATGATCGTGCTATTGTGGTATTGTGTTAAACAAAGAGATGTGATACATCATTACTGAATTTGTAAATACTTACTTGCATGCATTGCTGTAAACCGTCACTCAGCGCTCTGCAGACGTCTGGTATTGTTACACAGATGGTAGCTTCCGACAAATACATTAAACTTTTGAAGCCCCCTCCAATTTCTAGAAAACGGAAAGTAATAGCCAATTTCGTAGTAATAGGAATGACTGCTCTCATGACGGTATATTTTCTCTCAATGTTTGCTCCAATGAGGTTGACCCACACATCGAAATCACTTGGTGATACACAGGTGAAATTCTGAAATAAACAATGTTCAAGTCTTATTTAATTACACAATTACACAGTTTCGTTCCGTCTTTCTAAATACGATCCCATGCACAATGTTCTCGTTCGTGTTGAACGTCGCTTGGAAATTATTGTATGAATCACTACGTACGCGGATGCCGCGGCCTCCACGTCCATTAAATCCAACGTCCGGCAACACACTGACGGTACTGGTACGTCTAAATGCGTGTTGCCCGTCCATACGTTCTGCGTCACATTGCCAGGGATGTTCTGGCAACATTGTTGTCCAGTATTTCCGGGTAATATGTTGACGGTCAATATTGCCGGCCACGTGGAGCAAGACATTGCCCGATATTGGCCAGTTTTTGTGACTCGTCTTAACAGATGAAGTTACGCCGCAGATCGGGATTGTGTACGGTGGTGCCGAGTAATGATATTTGCTTTTATTTACGACCAAAAACCCTTTCTTTAAATGGTAGAGAACAGAAACTTTTTCTATGTGTCATTCCTCTGACGCTATTCTATGATGACAGACCGAAGAATATCATGAATTAAATAATAGCCACGGCAGGTACACATCCCAGAACTTCCAGGCATATTTCCAAGACTTTGGGAGAACTTCGTCAGGAGATATATCTTATGCAATGAAGTCATCAGCCTACATGCACCTATTACAACTTTGGTAAAGTTGTCCAGCGCATTACAGTATCAACGCACAAACAAAAGGTTTAGAGCAATAAATAAATATATCGACCTTACTTAAGTACACAAATTTTTTTTAAGTGTGGCGATGGTTGTTAGGTGTAACTAAATTAATCAAAATGTTGCTGGGTTCTACCGTTTACGTGAAACTTTTCCGGCCAAGCACATAAGATTATCACTTGGACTACTGAACCCTATCCTGATCTGTGTAACATTTACAGCGTGTACCTGTGAGAGTGTGCATAACCCGGCACAGTCCAGTAGGCACATAACTGCCTCCTCCCAGCGAAGAATCGAAGTTATAGCGGGATAATCTAATAGAGCAGTGGCCCGGCCTGGATGCGGGCACTTAGCTCGGAAGTTAATGGAGGGCATTCAGCCAGTTGCAGTAAAAGCTTCGTTGCTTTGATTTCGCAATTGAATTAAACTGGCCACAAAAATGTCGAGATTTTTTTTTTCTCTTGCTACAAGCACTGTAGGATGCTCCCTCACTTCAGAACAACCAATCGCTGATTGAACATACGCCTGCTCCGGCCTAAAAGGAAACATAGTTTCTAAATAACGCAATTTAAGCGTTACGTATTTCTTTATTTACAATAACATTTCATTGCCAACTATGAAATACAATAAACTGCATGCAATTAGAAGTGAAATATACACATCTGACTACTAAAATTGCAACACAAAGAAGAACGCACCTTAAGGGCTCTACACAGGAAGAATTCGTAAAGCAGGATAGGGCAATGGCGTGATTAGTTGTCATGCCGAGTGGCGCAGCGCATTCGCCAATAGAAACACTGATAAACGGTCAGGGAACCGGTGAGAGATAGCGACGTTGCGTTTCCCCTCTATTCGTGCGCACAGACGGAGTGAGCATGCCGCGTCGAAGAGCACAACAGGTTTCCGCCTTAAACCGCAGGAGGCACTAGACATGTCGGGATTGTAGATCATCCTGCCGCGAAATTGGATCTCGCATTGGAAGAAATGCAACCACAGTGAAGGGGATATACTTGTTCACCCCCCGATGTGGGCATGTCCTGTGCTCTTTTCCACGTGGTTCAGCACTCCACGTTGCAGTCTGTAGACGGGATTGTAGATCATCCTGCCGCGAAATTGGATCTCGCATTGGAAGAAATGCAACCACAGTGAAGGGGATATACTTGTTCACCCCCCGATGTGGGCATATCCTGTGCTCTTTTCCACGTGGTTCAGCACTCCACGTTGCAGTCTGTAGACGGGATTTGTGCTCGGCAGGAGTAAAGCTCATGGTCACTTACTTAATGCGCCCGTCTACAAGGAGCTAATTCTAGTTTTTGAGTCATGGCAGCAAGGGAGTGCCGATACCAATATTGGCATGCATGTTATGACCACATTGCCTCTACGCCTGAGGAACTGAGCTGGGGTACAGTCTTTCCGTCATGCAGTTTGCAGACACGGCATTTCATGTGGTAGGCATATAATTGCAATGGGGTGAAGTCTATGTAGCAGGCTGATATGGTATTTTATACAATTTTTTAAATATGTGCCAATAAAAATGGCAGAGTAGTGAGAAAATGCCATATGTTGCTATGTTGAAGGGCTAGTAAACCAACACTTGCAAGAAGAAAGCTGTTTTGAAGGTTGCAATCGTTGTAATATGGAGCCGTGTGAAGTATGTATTACTAAAAATGTCAGGAAAATACAATTTATGTTGCTTAAGGAAGAATAATGTACATATTTTGTAACACTGTAAAATATTTTGCCAGAATTATTTTATTTAATGGTCTAAAAAACAATTAAAATTAAAATTCACGCGTATCGTATTCACATTTTTCATACATATAATATAAAATATATGCAAAATGTGTGTATATACAGGATATATACTGAGTGGCCAAGTTATTATGACAACTTGACACTTATATGCAGATCGGCCATAACTTCACGTTGTTGCCACTAGAGGGCGAGATGGCTATAAAAAGGGAATGCAGGACAAGTGAAGCATCAATTTCAATGTGTTGCTTGCGAAGAAATGGGCAAAAAACGTGATTTAACCTTTTTTGAACGCGGGATGATTGTAGGCGCTCGAAGCGTCGGAACCAGTATCAGCAAAACGGCTGCACTTGTGAAGTGTTCGAGAGCAGCAGTTATTAATGTTTACAGAGAGTGGACTACCAAGCAGAAAACGGGTCTGAACGTCAGGCTTGTGGTCGTCACAGGCTACTGAATGCTCGATCTGAAAGGAGACTTGCCAGAGTTCTCCTGTCCAACAGAAGAGCAACATTACGTCAAATTGTGGGGAGTCTTAATAAAGGAGCAACTGCGAAGGTCTCTGAACGAACTGTTCGCCGCACATTACACCGTATAGGCTATGGAAGCCGACGACCTGTTCGAAAGCCTCTACTGTCTGCCTTGAACAAGAGCAGACGTCTCCAGTTCGCAAAGGAGCACAAGGATTGGACAGTAGATGGCTGGAAAAGGGTCAGGTGGTCCAATGAATCGCATTTTGAATTACACCATGCAGATGGCAGGGTGCGAATATGGAGAAAACAGCACGAAAGCATGGACCCCAACTGCATTGCCACAACACTTAAAGCTGATGAAGGCAATATTATGGTTTGGGGGATGTTTTCTTGGCATTGTATGGGTCCTTTGTTTCCTGTGGAACAACGTCTGAATGCCCAAAGGCATTTACTTATTCTGAAGGGGATGGATAATTCCAGCAGGACAATGCTCCCTGTCATAAAGCTGGCATTGTCCGCAGATGGTTCGAAGAGCATGACAGACACTTTATCTTGCTTAGTTGGCCTGCACAATCACCAGAACTCAATCCAATTGAGAATCTGTGGGATGAGATCGACCGGGGCATCAGGCAGTTCGATCCAGTACCATCAAATCTTAAGGAATTGGAAAGTGCAGTTCATCGGATGTGGTCTCAAGTTCCTCATACCACCTACCAATATCTCATAGAGTCCATGCCAAGACGAATCCATGCAGTATTAAGGGCAAAAGGTGGTCCAACATTGTATTGAGGGGGNCATGCCAAGACGAATCCATGCAGTATTAAGGGCAAAAGGTGGTCCAACATTGTATTGAGGGGGTGGTCATAATAAGTTGGCCACTCAGTATATATATACACACCACACACAGAATGTTCAGAATTTGGGATGTGATTAGGCTTGGAAAAACAGGTAGAAAAATTGAGACACTTTGTCCTTACTCGAGTCGTCAAGGAGATACACCTTCAAACGTGTAGCACACATGGATCGGGTGTATGCCTAGCAGTTAGGCAACCTGTAAGGCGTGGTGACCAATACGACAACGTACAGCACACTACTCATCAACTATGAAACATAACGTGAACGCACCTACCTTTCCATGGCCAATACGTTCACCAGGCCTCAATCCTTTAGACTTATTTTTATGGGTTCACATAAAAACAGTGGTATACGAAACATATAATGGAATGTGAGGTGTACTTTATGCCGCGAATTTTCTCAACCTGGCTACAACGATGTCCGGAACACACCAGAAATGTTGTAAAGGGCGCGACGGTCAATGTTCCGGCGGTGTCGGTGATGTGTTGTCGTGGTATCCGTAAGTTTGAACATTTACTATAAAACAATTACGTGAGGTGCCTAACTGCTGGGTGTTCCTCTTGTTATTTGAGCATCGCATTCCAATGCGTATTTCCGTAACGACTCGAGTGAGGACAACATGTCTCCCAACTTCTCTACCTGTTTTTTCCGTGCCTTACCACATCCCAATGTCTGTAACATAAGTTAAAAAGCATTGCGCACACTTTCCTCTCAAGCAAGGCCATCATATTAATTACTCTAATTGTGTATAATATAATTTTAGAAAGAATGTTAAAATATAGTGTTAATAATCGATTTTATGTACATTCATTTCAGTTGTAAAAATCGTAACTTTCATCGCTGAAATGGATATGCATAAAATCATTTATTATAAATATTTTTAATATTACTACAAATCTTAATACATACAACCAGAGTAATAACTATGACGGTATTGCTAGATGAAGGTATTTTGCAAAACGTTTTTTCTGAAGAAAGAAAAATGTAAATACGCTTAACTTTTAATTAAAAAATTATTATATTAACATATTATTAGACAATTAAATGTGCGAATTCTAGTAAAATCTTTAGTGTCACACTATGTCTGCATTCTTCTTTCATGCACTGAGAAAAAGGTTTTTTTGAATCAAACAAGGTTTGTTTGGAGCAACCAAGTTAATTGTTTGTATGGGAGCAATTAAATATTTGTTATTGAAACTAAATTATTTCGTTCTTCTCATTTTGTTGCCCCAAACAAAGTTTTGGTCGGTGCAACTAAAGATTTGTTTGGGACTGCGTGCTTTTAACAGTTTCTGTTAATATAATACGTAATTGGTACTCCGATCGAGATTCGAACCTAGATTTCTGCGCCCGCGTTCTGCGCCTTAGCAACCTCAGTTGAAGTGTCTACTGATGAAATGGGAATGTTTTTAAATACATGCATTTCGAATACTGGACAACAGGCGCAAATAAATATTTCAAGTTCTGCAGTTTTATTTTTTAGTTTTATGTTGAACTAATTTTATTGCGATGTTTATACCATTTTTAAGCACGAATAAATTCACTCAAAACACCATTACTATACTGTCACAAAAATACAAACCAACAGTCGAACTGTATTTTCGAACAAAGGTAATCAAATGAGTATCCAATCCAAACAAACGCATGCAATTGGTTCAACCAAATATTTGGTTAACCGTCTAATTTCTTTTGGACCAACACAGAGGTTTCGTTAATTCAAGCGGGTATTTTTCTAGATAAACAAAATTAATGTTGTTTATTTTCAAGTTTTGTTTACTCGACAAAATATTTTGTTGCGGAAACTAAATATATTTTTGACCCTGTACAAACAAATATTTTGTTGGCTGGAACAAATCTTTCTGTTAGTGTGTGCAACATAAAGTGAACTTTATGACAATTTTTCTAGCGTGTGTATCGCCTTTCATTGTGTTATGCGGGTCATACATGCTGGCGCAGTGCCTCACTGGAAGCCACTCAGCTCAGCGAGAGGGGAATAAAATTTATTCGGAGCCGATTGTAATCATTAAGGTTCTGAAGACTGTATTCGTCAGCTCCTCTGAATGCAACATTGCGAGGCGAAATCTCACTTTTTTTTGTAGTAAAAAATGCAGTAAATATGTCAAATCTCTGTCTCTTAGTAAACGAGCCAAGGAGGCGGCCATCTTGGAACTGAGTCAGCCCACGGACATCAGCGTTTGAAAACGAAAATTAAAACACCAGCCAAGGCTTGGCATGCTTACAGCTAGTTAATTGAATGTACGTACGGAATGAGTTCATTTGTACTGGTGTACGCGACGTTCAGCCTTATGTAGCCTATGTGATACCTTTCCAGACTGTATCAGGACGTTGCAGTCCAATAACTTTGCTTACCAGCTGAACGAAGATGGGATTGATCGTCACTTCTGATGTAGATCGCGTAAACGTGTGCGCCCGGCCCTAACTCTAAAACATTTAATATTTGAATCAAAGATTCCGTTATAGTCGGTTTATTACAATCGATATGAATTATTAGTCATCGCGCTCACAGTTCTAATTTATTATCAATAAGTTTAAAACACGAAGGCAGGAGGAAATTTCTTTGCTACAGTTACACATCCTTTCCGTTCAAAAACTAGGTTCGGTGATAATTAAAACTGCGCCTCAAGTGGAATGTCCGCACTGGTTTAAAATGTAAATGGTTATTGTAATAAATACTAGAAATAAAATTTTTGTGGTTGGGCGCGTAGAGCTTTGGCAATACAAGAAATTGAGATTAATAAGTAGCTTTCAGTTAGAGTATCGGAAACACGAAGTATAACAATTTGTATTCAGAAAAGTTGTTATACCCTGGGAAAAAAAATTGGGGATGGGATAATTTAATGGACACTGAGCGTTTATAGCTGAGCAGAAACAGATGCAAGAAAAGTAACTATTTGCAACACTACAGGAACTATAGCCCACAACACGCTTCAAACAACCCATATAGTCTAGTCGCGGGTTCTTCATGCTTTTTTAATCGAACCTTTGGAAAATCACCTTATGTATGACGTGTTTGCTTCTTTCATAAATATGTCACTAATTACAACATGCATTAACATACAAGTACCTTGTCTTTACTTAGATTGAAGTTTTACGTATATTCTATATATAATTAATAATATTTCATTTATAATTAATATAAATAAAAACAGGGAGAAAAAAGTTGTGTTGGTAACGCCTAGTAAGAAATAGTTCTAATGCAAAATCATACTACATTGAGAACGCACGAATCCACTACGTTGTCCCTTTGATGTAATTTTCTATACTTGGTTAAGTTTTGATTGCATGATGCGGAGGAACGTTCGGGAAGTGGAACTTTAACAGGGTTTCAGAAAAGTTGGAAGTAACCGGGAATGGACTATGCCAAGGATATCTGTGAACATAAATCAGCGATGGCTAGAAAATAAAGAGTATCCTTAAACCGTCCCGGAAACACTATAAAAAATTTGACTTCAATAGTATAAGAATGTAACAACGGGAAGAGCATATTTTATGCCAGATTTACAAACCAGGCACAGAATGGGATTATCAGTGTCAACGTTCGCGATGGAAGTTTCCTATTCATTTATGTCTTGGAGGTATTCCTTCACTAGCTGACTTTGTTGTTTACTTCCCTTTGAATCTTGATAATCCCTGAAAGTACGGCATCGAATATTGCCAGTGATCTCAACATCGTTTTCCTCGTCTCACCACACACACACTAGCGCGTATACACATATACGAGCCGCGCACACATACTGAATTGTGTGAATTCACACATACGCAACTAGTTTCAGAATTCATTCAGCGTTGCAAGCCAGTTACATCCACTTAAAAATGCCTGTTTATTAATCGCAACGCTGTCATTGACGACTATATTTGTCATAACTGATCTTCCTGCTTTTAAAAAAAGCGAGATATGTAATGCTAACTTTTCATTATAAATACAACTGGGTCATTTAAAAGGATTATAGAAGTTCTAAAATAAGCACATACTTGCATTTGCATAGATTTCTGAAAACCGTGGAAAATTGAAAACCGAATGGCTTGTTCAGGAATCGAACCTTGGTGCCCCCTCGAAAGCGAGCCCAAAGTTTTACCCAGTTCGCTTCACTTGTTGTGAAAAATCGACAAAGACGTGTCAGTTAATAAATGTTAAAAATAAAGTTCGATTATGCCGACTTCACTCTGTAATGAAGAAAACCAAAACATCGCAGGTGCTTTATTTAAAAATTAGTTATTTTCTGTATTATATTGGGGCTTAATTACGTGAAATTACTTTATGATACGATATTCATTTCATATACTTAGTTCGTGAAAGTAATGATTCTAACAACACGTTACCAATCCCGAAGAGTGAACATTCGACTGGAAATTGAATAAGTTTCACAACGGCTTTGAAAGTACATGCCATTACTTAAACTAAAAATTGCTCCTATCTTATTCCCTTACATAGGTGTAGAGCCTTGTGTTACTTATTTGTACTTATACTGCATAAATCACATTTACAGAGTTGTCATATTTCGTTTACAATTACCTCAGCACATTGCGGAACCAACCATTAAAACAAATCTCTGTCCTTAAGTGCATTTATACGTTTACACGTGTCAACACTGACTAGAATAGTTCAAATGTGTAATCAAATAATTCTGTCATATCTATAAATAATATTAATTTCATAGTCAAAAAGAATTAATTTCAGACAGAAAAAAGGAATGTGGCTTGTAAGAAATAGTTGTTAAATTAAAATTTTTTTCACGTTATTTATGAATTAATTGTTTTTTTATTGCCATATTTAGATTTTCAAGGCTAAAATATTGGAATAACTTTTCATTATTATGTATAACATATATATATATATATATATATATATATATATATACATATTTGTGATTGTCCGCGCACAAATACAGCACGCTGGCTGTATACGTGGTGAGTATCACGAAAGTAGAACTAATGCAGGTCTTTAGAATAAACGAATAAACCACAGTCACCAATAACTATACACAGAAAAATTACTAGTGTTACGTCAACTACGATAATTACTTTCGGAGCAATTTCTTTGAACGTTTATGTTATAGTTAAATTCATACTACTGTGGCAAAAATTGTAATTGTACACATTTCAGAAGCCGTAGGCCTACAATATTAAAATGCAAATTTCTTGTTAAAGTGTTTATGTTAGCGCGACAGGTAATCATGTTACCATAACGACATGTTGCATTACGTTAGAGATACAAGGAAGAACAAAATGTCCTATTAAAACCCTTTTTATACTTGCAAGATATGAACTTATATTGTTTGAACATACTTTGCAAACAAGTATCTTTTTCTGACAATGTTTCGCGTTTCATTCGTTAGACGTTAAACCAGTGTAACTATAACATTACTCATCGTTGGAACATTACAGTAAAATATGTAAGAGGTTATCACTCGTAACACAATTACGTTCCGGTCATCTATTTACCAGGCCATCGACTAATGTTGCGGCGTTAGGTCTAGTAAGAAATACATGCAAATTTTCATTAATGTTTTTCTTTATTAGCTAATCAGCGGGCAGACGACGCTCGATTGAAAAGAACGGGCCGTTGAATCAAGTAAGGAAGCAGCACTAATGGGACGCATTCGCTGCGAAACTTTGACTGATTATGACATTACAAACACAAATAAATAAAGTTAACTTATTTTGCCTAGCTCCTATATCAATGCAAGTTCACATTGTATCAACACAAGTTTTACATTAATTTGGCTGTAAAATTAAGTATTAACGTAAGTTTACTGACTGTCTTTAAAAGTTTATTTAATATTGTCTTAAAGGAAATAAAAACCCAGAAAACTGCAAATGCAAGTATTTATATGTGTTAATGAGACACAAATGTATTTTTTTCCACAGCATAAACAATACCTTCATACTGACAGTATAGTAAGTACCAATACTACGTGTGTATTATTTAAAATTGCTACTAAAGAACATATTATTGCGTTTACGTTAATAGGTTTACAATATCTTACCTTAATAGTAACATTACTTACTGACGGCTTTGAGATAGCAAAAAATTACTTTATTGATAACATTATTATTTTTAACACACGATAAGTTTTTTTTTCAGTGTAGCTATTTATGAGTACTGCTGAAGTTTACCTGAGACGGAAGGTTACAGAACACGTTCAAAGAAGAATCAAAGCACGTCTGCATTAGTGCTCAAGCAACCGTGACCCAAATGTACACGTGTGCTGGATTTTTAATCCCTCAAATGACACTGTGGGTATAAAATCTTACGGAGCAGTTACGTATAGTATTCCTGGCCACGAACAGCAGACACTAGAAAGTTTCCATTATTTTTCACAGCATTCCTAACGACGAAGAAATCACTTTTTCTTCCTCTTCAGCGATAAGAAAGCACCTCCTTCTTTGCACTCAAATTTTATGTCGCAACTTTTTTTGTCGAAGAATCGGTACCTTTAGTGAGAAAATGTTCATCCGTTAGAGCAGTTTTTTTAAAGATTTTCTAAAGAACGCAAGAAATCACTTTGGGGACTTAATTGTTCGTATTTAATGAATGAGAACTCACTTTGGTCTTCATTGCGCTAAAAATCTTACATTTTTAAAATTCCAACTGCAATTTTAGTGGTTTCATGAGTAGTAGAAATTGATATCAATATCTGATGTAATAGTGGCCTGANGAAAATTGAAAACCGAATGGCTTGTTCAGGAATCGAACCTTGGTGCCCCCTCGAAAGCGAGCCCAAAGTTTTACCACAGTTCGCTTCGCTTGTTGTGAAAAATCGACAAAGACGTGTCAGTTATAGAACAGACGTTAATAAATGTTAAAAATAAAGTTAGATTATGCCGACTTCACTCTGTAATGAAGAAAACCAAAAAATCGCAGGTACTTTATTTGAAAATAAGTTATTTTCTGTATTATATTGGGGCTTAATTACGTGAAATTACTTTATGATACGATATTCACTTCATGTACTTAGTTCGTGAAAGTAATGATTCTAACAACACGTTACCAATCCCTAAGAGTGAACATTCGACTGGAAATTGAATAAGTTTCACAACGGCTTTGAAAGTACTTGCCATTAATTAAACTAATAATTGCTCCTATCTCATTCCCTTACATAGGTGTAGAGCCTTGTGTTTTTTATTTGTACTTATACTCCATAAATCACATTTACAGAGTTGTCATATTTCGTTTACAATTACCTCAGCACATTGCGGAACCAACCATTAAAACAAATCTCTGTCCTTACCGGCATTTATACGTTTACACGTGTCAACACTGACTAGAATAGTTAAAATGTGTAATAAAATAATTTATATCTTATCTATAAATAATATTAATTTCATAGTTTATAAGAATTAATATCGGAGAGAAAAAAGGATTGTGGCTTGTAAGAAATAGTTGTTAAATGAAATTTTTTTTCACGTTATTTATGAATTAAACATTTTTAGTTGCCATATTTAGATTTTCAGGGCTAAAGTATTGGAATCGCTATTAATTATTATGTATAACATATATATATATATTTGTGATTGTCCGCGCACAAATACAGCACGCTGGCTGTATACGTGGTGAGTATCACGAAAGTAGAACTAATGCAGGGCTTTAGAATAAACGAATAAACCAGTCACCAATAATTATACACAGAAAAATTACTTGTGTTACGTCAACTACGATAATTACTTTCGGAGCAATTTCTTTGAACGTTTGTGTTAAAGTTAAATTCATAGTACTGTGGCAAAAATAGTAATTGCACACATTTCAAAAGCTGTAGGCCTACAATATTAACATACAAATTTTTTGTTAAAGTTTTTGTGTTAGCGCGACAGATAATCATGTTACCATAACGATATGTTACATAACGTTAGAGATACAAGGAAGAACAAAATTTCCCGTTAAAACCATTTTTATACTTGCAAGATATGAACTTATCTTGTTTGAACATACTTTGCAAACAAGTATCTTTTTGTGACAATTTTTCACGTTTCATTCGTTAGACGTTAAACTAGTGTAACGATAGCATTACTCAACGTTGGAACATTACAGTAAAATACGTAAGAGATTATCACTCGTAACACAATTACGTTCCGGTCATCTATTTACCAGGCCGTCGACTAATGTTGCGGCGTTAGGTCTAGTAAGAAATACATGCAAATTTTCATTAATGTTTTTTTTATTCGCTAATCAGCGGGAAGACGACGCTCGATTGAAAAGAACGGGCCGTTGAATCAAGTAAGGAAGCAGCAATAATGGGACGCATTCGCTGCGAAACTTTTGACTGATTATGACATTACAAACACAAATAAATAAAGTTAACTTATTCTGCCTAGCTTCTATATCAATGCAAGTTCACATTGTATCAACACCAGATTTACATTAATTTGGCTGTAAAATTAAGTATAAACGTAAGATTACTTACTATCTGTTAAAGTTTATTTAATATTGTCTTAAAGGAAATAAAAATCCAGAAAACGGTAAACGCAAGTATTTATATGTGTTAATGCCACACAAATGTATTTTTTTCCACAGCATAAACAATACCTTGATATTGACAGTATAGTAAGTACCAACACTGCGTGTGTATTATTTTGCTACTAAAGAACATAATATTGCGTTTACGTTAATGGGTTTACAATATGTTACATTAATAGTAACATTACTTACTGACGGTTTTGAGATAGCAAAAAATTACTTTATTGGTAACATTATTATTGTTGACACACGATAAGTGATTTCAGTGTAGCTATTTATGAGCACTGCTGAAGTTTACCTGTGACGGAAGGTTACAGAACACGTTCAAAGAAGAATCAAAGCACGGCTGTCTTAGTGCTCAAGCAACCGTGACCCAAATGTACACGTGTGCTGGATTTTTAATCCCTCAAATGACACTGTGGGTATAAAATCTTACGGAGCAGTTACGTATAGTATTCCTGGCCACGAACAGCAGACACTAGAAAGTTTCCATTATTTTTCACAGCATTCCTAACGACGAAGAAATCACTTTTTCTTCCTCTTCAGCGATAAGAAAGCACCTCCTTCTTTGCACTCAAATTTTATGTCGCAACTTTTTTTGTCGAAGAATCGGTACCTTTAGTGAGAAAATGTTCATCCGTTAGAGCAGTTTTTTTTAAAGATTTTCTAAAGAACGCAAGAAATCACTTTGGGGACTTAATTGTTCGTATTTAATGAATGAGAACTCACTTTGGTCTTCATTGCGCTAAAAATCTTACATTTTAAAAATTCCAACTGCAATTTTAGTGGTTTCATGAGTAGTAGAAATTGATATCAATATCTGATGTAATAGTGGCCTGANAAAATTCCAACTGCAATTTTAGTGGTTTCATGAGTAGTAGAAATTGATATCAATATCTGATGTAATAGTGGCCTGATTTACTACTGCACTACTCTTCATAACAGTTTGAAAGAAAGCTCGCATTAGGAAACATGCTTTAGAAAAATTTATATTATGTCAAACGTCTAACAGCTGGCACTGGAAACATATTTGTAAACAATTATTTCCCTCACAAACCGTGTTTGCGCTATCATATTATTCGAAACACTGCAACACAGGATTACTTTTGTCACAGGCTGGCACTTCTGGCGAGACAAATTGTATGCCAAGGTATCCGTAACTTCCAGTTCGAGAACAACCAAAGTTTCTTCGGTCCCGTCAAAAAAATGGTAGTATTTTATGAAACCAGCAACCAATAAAAATGCGTATCTGCGTGTGAATTATAAAAGTGAAACTAATGCCGACATTTCTACTGGAAGTAAAGCTATTTTATTTAAAACGCACTGAAAAACTCTACAGAGAGGTTAGGAAATAAATTAAATTCAAATATTAAAAAAAAAAATTTGAATTTGGAAAATGTGGAGTATGATGAAGATGTGGCAACGACAAAATGCTAGGGAGTGCCCCGAAGAAACCTGCTGGTGAATGCTCACATCCACCACGTGTGCCACATGCGAGAGTTAGGAGTGCAGCCCTGCCGGGAAACGAACCTGGATCGCCTATGTGGAATACCGGTGCTCTAGCCACGTGACCACTTTCCTACTCTTGCTGTANTCGCCTATGTGGAATACCGGTGCTCTAGCCACGTGACCACTTTCCTACTCTTGCTGTACGTGGAAGCCATACTCGATTGCCCATTGGCAGTTTTCCAACGGTTAGTGGCACTTCTAATATAATCTCTCCATGTCGTTAACTTAATGTTAGTGAGNGCCCATTGGCAGTTTTCCAACGGTTAGTGGCACTTCTAATATAATCTCTCCATGCCGTTAACTTAATGTTAGTGAACCAGTTTCTGCAGAATGATTTGTTTAGTGTCCTACAGAAGTGGTAACCAGCAGGCCAAGTGCTTCTTTATAACATTGCTACAAGTATTATCCACCAAGACTCAAAAATTAAATAGCTATACATGTGACGCTCTAGAGACGTCTTTCCTATAAGGCAAAACACGCACGTATTGAGTTACTTGTCACTCCACTCTTCAGGTTGTAAAGCTGATTTAGTTGCACTAAAATGTCCTCTGTGGGTGTTATTATGCTCAAGTGGCAAGGAGGCCAGAGCCGTATCCTTTCGAGCTCTTATCTCCGCATGACTTGTAACCATCTATGCAGTAACGAAGAAGCTTTATAGTTATGTAGGCTTGCTGCAAAGAACTGAAACTGTAGTCTCTTCTGTACGCCAACCATAAACCTGTTGGTTAAAACGTTTTAACCTTAAAAATTTTTATGTTTCTTAGATTTGTAGCCTGTTCCCACAAGTCAACCTACGACTGCCATCGAAAAGGCGGATTAAACGCTAGAATATGTATTTGATCTAGTTTTGCCCCTCTCCCCCTCTCAGAAATTTAACCAATAATACTTCGGATACTAGGCTGTAATTAAAAAAACTTACAAATATACAAAAGGCCTTCACACTGGATTTGAATAAGTCAAAATGCCACGTTCTTCGGTACCGGAATTGATTTTTGCAAAGTAGTTTCAAATTAGAATTCCTGGCAAGCGCTAATGCAGGTCAGTACAGCATATTTTCTAAGTATACGTCAATTAATTTAAATATGATGGTTCAGATTTTACGCATGATAAAAAATATACCTTAGTAGAAGATATTCAGAGGGGCGCATTAAATTCTCTGAAATGGTAATTCTCTGATCTGCAAACATTATATTTCGTGGTAGACCATACTGAACGTTGATGTTAGGAATATGTCAAGTATAACTTATACAATTACTTATCGAATAACTATAAACTGGATTTCTAACATATTTGAAAATGCAGTTAGATTTTCCTCTCCTAGCCACAATACGAAAGCGAAGATTTAAAAATATTATCGCTAAAGAAATAATCGGTTATCTAGAGAAACTGCAAATAAACACTTAAATAACAAACATTAAATCGACGATTTCTCTCTAGCTTGTTGCTTGAGAAAATAAAACTGTTCTATAAATCATTTATTTTCATATCAAAACAAAGGTTATGCTGTTTTTGAGCAAATTTTTAAGAAATTGCTTTATGTGTTGTTATGGTTTATTTGTCGAATAAATATTTCTAGAAATGAGCTGAACTGGACCCAAAAAAATTATATTTGCGAACCCGATGCTTTTAAAAACAGGCTACAGCCGATATATGTCGAAAGAAAAATATACTATGGGGGAAAAGAAAAAAAAATACCATGAATCCTTTGTCCAGGATATGGAAATTTTATTGATACAACTAAAAGTAAAACAAAAAAAAAAAATAATTCCCACTAAACTACATACATTTTTACAGTCTGCAATTTAAATCGAGTCGTTTAAATTCATCTGGCAGCAAGGTAGAGTACAACTCTGCTATGATAAAGATTATACATATGGCTAATATCATGCTGCATGATGAAGTTCCACACACACTCCGCCTGATAGTGCAGAAGAGCAAATGTTGTTGCCTGTGTCGAATAGGCATACCTGACCAGACGATACCCAGCTCAGAGTCACATACACTATGGGAGCAGGCGTGGTGATCGTGTTGACCAGGGAATTGTGTGAACACCGTTGAGACAGCGCTTGGTTGTGCAAGTGGAATATGATCAGGCAATATCGTATTTGCAGGCTATTGCGCGAATGGCGTCGGGGCGAGTTGGTCTATGTTCTGGGTGTACTGCGCGCTGTTCAATGTTACCTGTTCAAGCACGAAATGAGAATGGACATGATTCCAAGCCGTGACGGTGTGTGTTACTGCTGTATATATTACGGAAGGCATCGCTCGTTCGGTCAACGCCCATGTGTGCGCACAGTTGTCACTATCGTCGATACGGAACTTTCTCTGACCACTGAACATAAAGCCGCACCATTCGTCTCTCAAGGCGCTCCTTTTCCGATATAATTGGAGGTGGGTTGCACGATGGTGAGGTGTGAACGGAAGTCTTCATACCAGCATTCGTGATCGCAGCCCAGCTTCAAGGGATGACTGCGGATTGACACTAACAAACACCTCTTGTGCGACATTTCTACTCCGTTCTGCAGCCGCTATGAGATTCTCTATGGCCGCTCGTACGATGCAACGGTACTGGCGTGCATCTGTGTTTGTCACTGCATTCCGAAACTAGATGTATGGAAGTTAGCACCAATGGCACTAACTTGGGTGCTTTACTAACTCTTCACATCTAACGTGTTGTGCAGTTCTACGGTAATACATTTTACGTCTAACATATTTTTCTAAAAAACGACACAATTTCACGTGATATTCTCACGTACGAACCAGGTGATGTCTGACAGAAAAAGCAGCTAGAGGTTAATTTGTTTTCATGTTGGAAACAAATTAAATCGACTGCAGCTAATGGGATATCCCCGTTGCCGCAGTACTGCAGCCGCACTTCACGGGCACTCCCCCTCCGGGCGATCGTCGTCAACGACACTATTGCCGACACTTCCTGCTAGGTTTGAATTCCGGTTAAGCTATGGGCATTAATGCTGTTTTAACACTCAGTAATGTTAGTGCAGTCTGCAAGCCGCCCTTTCCCTAACAACTAACTCATTTTATCTACCATCTTAAGTCATCAAAATTCCGAAGCTTTCCAAGTGACTCCAGAAACAGTCGTTTAAAATTTCCGTTCTAAAAGAATCCACACTTCATATTTGCTCTCAACAAGACGTTTAGTGTTAACCTTATACACATTGCCTCAAAATGCATGATTTTATTGCTTTTAACAATCATTTTGTTACGAATGATAATTTTGTTTCTCTATAATATACTTCATACACACACTTAAATTTTCTGAAAGAAAACACCTGACCGAAATTATTATTTTAAGTAAGTAACGAGATTATAGTTATACATTATATAAAATGCTTTTGCAATAAAATAGCGAATATAAGTTATTTAACAAAACATTTCATCATTTTGTTTTTACTATAAATATAATTTGTGACACAGATAAATGATTTCAATAAGTGCAATTTTTGGCCAAGAGTGTCCCAAGTCATTTATTACAAGTCAGATAAATTATGTGACACCTTTTTGTACATTAAATCTGGTTTCACAATAAGTCGACGCGATGCGGCCCGACACGCTTGACACCGACAGGCGAGAGCAAATTTAATTTGCAGATTTATAACGAAGAGACAATTTGTCGGCGACGGACGCCGTCTCGGACCGTGCTGCCATCTACATGCAAATACATTCATATCGTCGAATAAATTATAGTAAAGCGAATGACTATGTAACTTACATCTGGACAGATTTTTACCATAGTTGACAGTGTTTATATGAGGACTAGAAATGTCTTTAGAGTATTTCCTGGGCAGAAAGGGGGGGGGGGATAGGGGTACTGGACAACATGAACGTTATTATATATAAACTGCAACATTGTACGTATAAATTATCTACATAAATGTTAAGTCAGTATTTCTTCTAACACAAATGCGTTTTATAAATTTCTCATTTAAAATATGCATTCCGGAATGTAGTATAGACAACAGCAACGTTGAGGGGAGATATAATTTGCGCTTTTATGAATAATATTTTGACGTTCAATGATTTTTCTAATTTTTCTTCTTCGGCAAAATACGACTCAGAATTATTTGCAACACTCTCGTCGCTGTCACTCGACCAAAGCCAGCTGTTACACTCAAAACGCTAGAACTCGTCGTGCCATTGTACAACCAGCGTTAGTAGTTAAAAGCACAAAGACATGTGTGTTCTATCGCTACCTCCCTTCACTTCATGGATTCCCTAACTTCCCAGTATTATGCCGGCTATTGGACTGGAAACCTCGTTGGGGGCGGGGTGATGGTAAGGGCGTGATTATGATCGGCATTGTTCACGACCGTGTCGAAGAAATGTCCACAGTCGGGTCTGCACATAACTAGGCAGTGGATCTATAATTGTTGTTACCGAAACAGAGCTGTCATAAACGGACACCAGAACGCAGTCAACCTGCACATGTGAACGTTTTTCTATTGTACTCTATTTTTTTAGTTTATACGTAACATTTTTAACATGTGTGCAATATGAGTTCATTAATTTTACGTTGTTTAATGATTATAACATAAACTATGAGAGCTTTCATTACAAAATAAAATGTTTGTATCATTTGATATTTATGTAATTAATTTTTATGTTTCTGTTAGTAAAATAACATGCAAAATAATACAAGTGTACAATGATGTTTTTCTGTATAGTTATTTCCAATGTTTACATTAAACTGTTTAATTCTTCCTGCGCAGAAAAACACAGACAAACAGTACCCTTACTTTTTTATATTATCTTGAGACTAGTTTCAGACAGGAACACTTGACATTCGGACGTGGGCCGCGATGTTACAGGGTCAGGTCCATCAATAAACTATTGGGAGTCCTTGCACAATGCCAATCATAGACCAGACCTAAGACCGACCGCTCTATGTCTGCATAGAGCCTGACGGGACTCTGCGTAATTAACGTCCTGACGAGATCGGCGTCCGTAGAGGCTCTAACCGAAAATTATCTGGACTCCCTCTTTTTACCTTTTCTCTTCTCGGAAATACGGAAGGCGAACTCGAGTCCAAGGAAATACCGGAGACACGGAATACGAACTCGGGTTCAAGGAAGTTTAATTCAGTAGAGTTCTTTCTTGTGGCGGAAGCGAGTGGCACAGCAGTTTGGGAATTGCTGTGTGCAGTTCATTCATGGTTACTTCCAACTTTTCTGAAGTCCTGCTAAATTTCTAGTTTCAGGCTGTCCCTCCTCCTCCAAACTTTGGAACAAATTCGCCACAAGAATTGGCAAAAGATTAGAAGAGTACGATATTTGGCAAAGAGACCAAATTTCTGATGACCCATAAAGGGGTACTCAGGTAAAGGCTTCACAAAAAGTAAGTCGGAGTATCTCTGATTAAGAGAAAACCGGTAGATAAACCGAGTAACGGCATCAAGAAATGTGAATGGCCCGAAGAGACCAAGAGGAGAAAGTGCCGTGCACTGTCTTACTCATCCGAGTACAGTTGCAGTGCGGGAGGATGGAGGGTGTGCTGGCATTCGGGCCTTAAAAACCTGTCCCTCCTCCTCCCAAGATTAACACTTCACAAGCAACCTGGTTGATCCCTAAGTTAAGCCAACTACAGGGTCATGTGGACAAAGTGTTAATTGAAAATGGGTAGCTTATAGGCAGTCAGCAGTAAGCAGAAAAGAAAACCAGGATTTGCGCTGAGGCTGTACCAGCTGCAAAAAGACACGAAGATACTGGTATAAAAAGCTACGCGCAGGCTGCGGGAAGTGAAATCATAAAACCCAAACCGGCCAAAAAGGTTATCCTGGTTTACCCGGACAAAGAAGGGACAACTAGTGTTGAGACAAGGAGCATAATTAAGAGAGGGTTAAACCCTAAGGATGAATGTCTTCAAATAAGAAATATGTAGGGTATTAGAAATGGTGGTTTATTGATTGAGGCCGGAGATGAGGAAACATTCAAGTCTCTTAATAACCAGACTAAAATCCAGGAGTTGGGACTGAAACTAGAGGCGCCCAAGAAAAGGGGACCAAAAGTGGTGATTTACGATGTGCCTCGAGAAGAGGACAATAGTAACCTGCCTGAAACAATTTTCAGGCAGAACTTTCGTAATAAAGGTTGTGGAGGTCACGAATTGGGAAGCTTCATGAAAGCAGTGACAATAAGCCACAGAACTGGCAAGAGGGGGACAGGCAGGGTCAATGTGGTTATTGAGTGTGACCCAATGACAAGAAATGCTTTAACAGATACAGAAAGGGTTTACATAGGATATGACAGCTGCAGAGTCAGAGATTACATCTCGTTCTCCAGGTGCTACAAATGCCAGCAATGGGGGCATATTGCCAACAAATGTAGGGACAGAGAGTCCACCTGCTCATGCTGTGGAGTTCTAAGACACGAATATATGAACTGTCCTAAGAAAAGTGATACTGGATCAAGGAAATCTGTATAAATTGCCACAGAAAAGGACAACAGCATGATCACAGAGCGGACTCTAGGACTGTCCGGCGTACCAGAGGGCCCTGTCTGCCGAACTCGCCAGAATAGATTATGGCATGTGAAATAATACTCAAATGTGGGCAGTTGAATATGCAATGGTCAGCAGTGGTAGCTGCAGAGCTCAATAGAATCGTGGTGGAGCAGGGACTGGATATTGTTATGTTCCAAGAGCCATATGTGCCATTTGACGATTTCTTGAGCCTGCAGGGCAGTGTATACACCAATGGTGTCCGACCCCGGGCTGGTGTATTGGGAGTCAACAAAGGTATGGACATAATAATGATGTCCAGTGTATCGAATACACATCATGTATGTGTACAAGTGAAGAAGGGCACATTGGAATGTTGGTTTGTCTCCCCGTGCTTTCATTTCGGAGATGATACACAATTACACCTGGATCGTTGGGAGATTATTTCTGATACATTACAAGAAAGGCCAGTGATAATGTGCGGAGATGTCAACGGAAAATCTGAGTTATGGCACTCCCCAGTAACGGATGAGGCAGGTGAACTGGTTAGCCAGTTTCTCCTCATGAATGATCTGGATGTGACTAATGTAGAAGGAGAACTGCCAACATTTGTATCGCAGGTTCATGGCACGCAGTCATTCCTGGATATCACAGTAGTGAACAGGAAGGCCATCAATTGTGTAAAACACTGGACAGTAGTGGAAGATAGCTCTAGTGATCACAGGCTTATCTGGTTCTAAATACATGATGATGGAGAACGAGCGCCTCAAGTAATGGAGAAAGAGGTACGCTATGTTCACAATATGGCTGACTGGTCGGTATTCGACCGGGCTCTGTTGAGTAGGCTGCAAGCTTATTGTGAAGAGAATTTGGAGAATCTTGAGGAACGAGTTAAATCGTTAACCAAGATAATACAGGACACCTGTGAAGAAAATCTCAGGAAAACCTCTCAAGGACTTCCGAATTTGTCTCGGTGGGACAAGGAATTGGAAAAAGAAAGGAAAACCCTGAGAAAGGAGAGAAGAAAGATGCTCAAACTCAGAGGAGAAGAGAGAGAACAATTCTCACTGAGCTATAAAGTGAAAAAGCAGGCCTATTTCGGCATGGTCCAGAAGAAGAAAGCTAGATCATGGGAGGAATTCGTAACCCGAGTTGGTAACGAAGATCCTTTTGGACTTGTATATAAACTGGCGGCATATAAGGTTAAAAGAGCTGTCCCACCGCCATTTATAAAGAAGGATGGTAGCCTAATAATAGACCAAAAGGAGTCTATGGAAGTCCTGCTTCACGCGCTTCTACCCGATGACTCCATGGAGGATGAGGGGAGGAGCACACTGCTAAGAGACAGTTGATGGGCATTGTTCCTGATGAACTGGACGCCCCTGAATTTGAATTCGAAGAATTGACTGCAGTAATTTATACAATGAAAAATGATAAAGCACCAGGGATAGATGGAGTCACAACAGAAATTCTCAAAAGGTGCTACTCCAGGATAAAGGAAATTCTACTGGGAATAATAAATTACTGTCTCCGAAAAGGCGTGTTTACGTCCCCTTGGAAACTGGGATGCTTGAGAATCCTGTACAAGGGAAATAATAAGAAACTGGATTACCCTAAGTCCTATAGACTGTTAATGTAGCTTCCAGCACTAGGCAAAGTATATGAAAAAATGATTAATGATAGACTAGTAATGGCACTGGAAGCAGAAGGCACGCTGAACGGACATCAGTACGGCTTCAGAAGAGGTATGGACACAGACGTCGCACTACATGATGTGATGAAGAGTATTAGAGAAGCCTCAACGAAATATGTTATGACCATATTCCTGGACATATCAGGTGCCTTCGACAATGCCTGGTGGCCGGAGGTGATGTATCGGTTGAAAACTAACAAGTGCCTGGCTAACATCTACATGATCATCCAGGATTCTATGACGATAGATGGAGCGTATATACCTCAAAGACCTCACAATTGAGGACATTGTAGACGAAGGGATGTCCCCAGGGATCGGTCTTAGGACCGGTGCTATGGAACATTCTCTTCGATGAATTCTTGGAACTGGGTCTTCCACTTGGGTGCATGGTATTTGGGTACGCAGATGATGGCCTGATCTTGGTCACTGGTAACTCCAGAAGGGAACTGGAAATTAAGGCCGCTGAAATCATGGACAAAACCTGGAGATGGTCCAAAACCGTTAAATTTGAATTCTAAATAGAAAAACTCAAGACCATGCTGGTCAAGGGTAAACTGAAGCGATGCCCGACCGTGCACTTCGCTGAGAGTCCAGTAGGATATGTGCAGTAGTTCAAGTATCTCGGAGTCATTATTGATGACAAAATGAGCTTTTTAAAGCAACTTAAATATGTGTCACAGAAGGCTGTGGTACTATTTCAAAAACTCAGGCGAGTTGGCAACACCAGTTGGAGTCTCAACTTCAGTACATTGCGTACTATATACAGGGCTGTGTTTGAGGCCATTATTTCATACGGCTCCGTGATGTGGTACCACAGAGCGGAACTTTCGTGGCACAAAAGGAAATTAATTAGTGCTCAAAGAGCGGGACTGCTAACCATGACAAGTGCATACAAAACTGTGTCCAATGAGTAGCTTCCGGTTGTGGTTGGTGTACTGCCCACAGACTTGTTGGTCAAGTATATAGGAATGACATCGTAGAGAGCACGAGGCGGTGTGCTGTCCAAAGAAATTAAGGAACATATAAAGAATGGGGTTATTGATGAATGGCAAGAACGCTGGACAAATTCTGATAAAGGTAGGCAAACATTCGAACTGTTACCAGACATAAGAGAACGACTGAGCTGTAAGTGGATTAGTGTTAACCACAACAGCATGCAGCTGTATACTGGCTATGGTAACGTTAAGGCAAAGTTACACAGCCTACGGCTTGTGCAATTTCCGCTGTATGAAGTATGATGTGCAGATGACACAGTAAAACATGTAATAACAGAATGTCTTAAGACTGAAGACATCAGAAAGTGGCTTGAGGACATTATTGAAGAAAAAGGCATTCACATGGGAATAGAAAATGTTATGACAAACAGAGGTTTGCATAGCATTTGGAATAAAGTCGCTACTAAAATTGGTAGAAGATTGGAAGAATTCGACAAATGGAATGAGCGAATTTCTGATGACCCATAACGGGGTATTCAGGTAATTGCTTTAGTAATAAGGTCGGAATATCCTTGATTGGCGAGGAGGACAGGTTTTTAAATGAGAAAACTGGTAGAATACAGTGTAACGGCAAAAAGAAAGCGAATGGCCCGAAGAGACCAAGAGGAGAAAGTGCCGTTCACTGTCTTACTCATCCGAGTACAGTTGCAATGCGGGAGGATGGAGGGTGTGCTGGCCTTCGGGCCTTAAAATCCTGTCCCTCCTCCTCATGCAAAGCTTAACTAGTATAGAAAATTACACCAAAGTACAACGCGCCGCATTCGTGCGCATTCAGTTTAATAATATTTTGTATGAGAACTATTTCTTACTGGGCACTACAAACACATATATTTGCTCCCGGTTTTTATTCATATTAATTATAAATTACATATTATAATGCATAAATAAAATATAAGTAAATTGCATAATTTAACAAAAAATAAATAACTTTTATGATAACTGAAGTATGAAACGCTTGTGACACATGGCGCATTCAGTAAATAACCATACACGGCATTCATAAGGCAAATTTTCAAATATTTGGTTCAAGAAGCGTGAAGATACGTCCAATAGACTATATTGTGAATCAGCGAAGTGCATTCGGGAGGAAATCGGCGAAAGGTTTCAATTATTTGCAGTGAGAAAGCAGCTGGCAGCAAATGTGTGGTGATTGCACTCAGAGTTCTCCCAGAAGAACACTGGATACTGCTATCAGTGTGTGGGAAGATTTCTCTGAAGACTTAACGATTTCAATGTTAATAGACATATTGTAGCAAGTATTTTATTACTTATTTGTGCTAACGAGAGTGAAAAATGTGGTATAGTTGAGTGATTACTTTTTTAATAATGTCGATGATATCTGTGCAACTTTATTAAGGTTGTGGTCTTACAATAAAGAACTCACTTAAACATTTTTAATTCGCTTTAATTTACCTGCCCATATGTACGGAAAGTGTATAAATATTGGTTTAGTCTTCCAAAATATTTTTTGAAGCATTAACTATACTTTGATTCCTTGACTATCTCACGGTCCCTGAGATGAGTAATCTTTGACCAGACTTTTGTTGATAACTGGGTATATGAAAAACTTATGAAAGTGCCTTCTAAATTCACGTCGCTAAGAAAGCACCATACCTTAGTAACCTTATATCAACGTAAAATACGCACCTCAAAAAAAAGTTGCACCACCGGGATTTCTTAGTTACTGTAGTAGCACCGCCGTAACTTAGGACTTGAGAGCTCCGCCGATGTTGGGCCACTTCTCCCTGGGAAAGGAAACAGTTGGATGGTGGTGGTACGACGGGAGGGAGTGCCTGCAGATTCGTCTGCCCACCTGCCAGCTACCTGGGGTTGGTGCTTTACACGTTGTTCTGTCTCTCTCCTTCACTTGGGTAGGCGGAGCCAAGTCCGTTATTAGGCCGGCACGACTATAGTTTGCTCACGGTCCAAAATAAAGTACATATGATATGAAAATACACACGCCAGACTTTACGAATGTCATTTTGTGATGCACCTACTGTCCAAGCGAACATCCCTCAAGTGCAACCAATCACAGGTGGCACCAAATAATTTGAGGATTTATAAAATCCATACTTTAAATGTAGTACCCACACACAATTACCCTTAATGGACCTCACACGTCTGGAATTATTACTGTCATTAACAATATGCAATTACAGCTCTTGTAAGTGATTTGGAACTTCAAAAACAAGAGAGTGTATTATTGCTCTTTATGTCAACACCAAAATAGTTATTTAGTTAATATTAAGAAAACTATTTTTAGTGAAGGGCCACGTTGTTTTTCTCTTTATGTACCCAGTCATAGAAAGTATAATTTTGAGTGTAAAACAACTAGACATGTATTCTATTTATGTTTGGTTTTTTTTATTTCAGGTGAGTAATTCACATCCTTTGACTTCACGGCAACAGATAAAATTCTCTCCAGTCTACTTCAGGTAATATTTAATATTTTATATCCCTAGAAATATATGGAGGTAAATCATACTTCAGATATCTTCAGAAGACATAAAATTAAATTTTACGTCTTTGTGAAATTTGTAAATACTGCATAACAAAGTGTACCAAGTAACGGTGTTGAGTCGAGTACATCTGAGCATGATGGCAAACGAAGTTGCTGCAAAAAACGTCACTACAATTTCAGTGCTTTCAGCCTCTCCCACTTAATAGTTACTCCTTTCTTTGGAGGAAAGAAGGTATTTATCACAGCCCTACTCTGCTGGAAACGTCGATAGGAACAGCTCAGAAGTTACAATTATAAACACTTGAAAGTTCCTTGATATTTAAAATATTTCCTGAATTTGAAAATATTAGCTGTTTGAACGTGATATATTACCTTTTAAAGCCTATCTTTTTTTCAACTGACTGATTTTATTTCCACCTTATGACAATAAAGAGACACGTGTAATTCACAGTTGCACCAAATAAGAATCTAACGTGTATAAAACTAAACGAAACGCTAGTTCAGCAACCATCAACATAGAAACTACAAATAAAAAAAAATTAACGCATTGCATTCTTCTTTTCAATACTTGCATATGCAGTTATGGAACGAAAGTTCAAAACATATTTTCGTTTGAAAAGTGCTCATGCAACAGTCAACTACTGTGCAGTAATTGCTATCTTATTCTGTACCGGAGAACAGTGGGTGATAAATGTGCTTAATTTAAATCTGTCATAAGGACGCTGTCTGTCTCGAAAACTTCTGCGTTCCCGAGGCATAGAAGTGTAGGATCGACCTATTTACGCGCATCGAATGTCTGGTCGCCTTTACGCGCAAGACACTTATCTGGCGTGCAGGCTTTCTCTTGTCAACTCGCCTCTATAGGACTTTCAGCGCTAACGCTATAATTGTATGGTGTAATAATGACAAAGGTCTGCCGCATGTCCCTTTGCTATGCAAAGTAGTCTGTACCGGCAGTTTCAAACCTAAAAATAATTTTGAAACACTTTTATAAACCATTGTTTACATTAAATACACAGCAGAAACGGATATAGCCCTACTAACTAGAAATTATTATTTGGAAGTGAAAAGTTTCTTAAATGCTATTCATAAACAGACACCACTCACAAATATTGTATAGTTTGTAAATTGCAACTACACGACTGAAGTATTCTCACTGTTTGGGAGTTCTCTATTATTTTCAGTGGTGGTTATACGAGGTGGCGTAAGGAGAGGCAGTTTCCCCCTTCCCCCTCATTAATTAATTATTTTAGTTTTGCTTATGAAAGCTATGGAATTTAAAAATTATCCTGTAAACTTGTTTTACTCATCTTCAGTTAATGAGCAACTAAGTAGAGAGGCAACACTCCCATGCAGTGCGTCGAGGCGTTATTTCAAGCAGCAAAACATGTCGGAAATACGCTACCAACCTAAAAACGTAAATTTACAGTAGAAACTTAATATTTTACAGACAACATGTATGGGATGAGTCAGAACTGAGTGTGTTAATTTCGGGAGGTGATTCCTTACAAAAAACAAAGTGGAAATGTATTTCGTCATTTCTCGATAAAGCTACGCACCACCGAAAATAGAATTTGAATTAAATTTTCGTCAAATATTTCCGAAACTATTTGAGATTAAGCAACATAGTTTCAAACAGTGTTACCGAAAAGGGAGATCTTCAACCTTTTGTGAGTCTGATAGTAATATTATCATCCTCCCTTCGGTATGTACTTAGGGTTTGTGACAATGTTTTGGCCATTACTTTCGAAACACTGAGATATTATACACGTTTACGTACGGTAAGTTAATGAGAATGTGAAAAGGACAGAAAATGTCGTCTTGTCGGCATTCGCTAAGGCTAACCATTTTCGCGATATCAGCATTTGTATGTTCAAATATCTGCGTAAGTGTACCTGTTGTGTATGGAACTGAACGGAGGGTAGCATAAGAGTCAGGCGTTCTCCCCACGTATGTACAAGCAGGCATGGAAATGTATGTCGGTGTTACCACAGGGGTGAAGGGCTGTCATTAGATTCTGAGGACACGATTAATCTAAAACATCGTCTAAAACACTATACTTTTCAAAAATACAGTTAGTAATAAATAATTAACATACAGCCTGTAATCATGAAAAACTGTACTGCAACAAGGGTAAACGAGAAAGCGCAAATAACCACAAAAACTGGGAGCTTTTCTGCATATCTCCGACGTGCTGTCACTGCATTACACAACATTTCGGCATACGTTAAAACAGTGTCACTGAGCTCCGAATTACTCCACTTCATCATGAATACTGCGGCACATTGCGTACAATAGTCAGATAGACTTCACATGGCTAGATACTACACTTCGTAATAGGTCCGCAGGTCTAATGGGGCTCTACCTTGGCGCACATCATAACCGCCAGTTCACCAGAACTTTGACGTGATGTTAGCATCGGGCAACATACCGTCCTCTCGGTCTACCTACCAGATAACCAAAGTACATATTTTAACTATTACATAGCAGACATAAATGGAATACAATTTCGTTTGACAAGTGCCAACTATTTACAACACAATGTTGTAACACTTGATGTAATAAGACAGTGAGCTAAACCTTGTAGTAATATGATACCTAACTTAAAAAAAGTCGGTATTATACCCGTCGATAACATGATCACAGCGTCTGCAGTTAAATACCAATAACTACACTATGGATGCGTAATTTCAATACAAACATTACAATTATATGGACGTTTTATCAGTGGAAATTCGTAATGTGAAGATGCAACGATTATAATCCACTTAATCCACTACCCTGTTCTCATTGATTAACGAAACTCTACGTCTCTTAGGTAACTTACCGAAATGCTTTTCAAATCAGTAATAATACATATCCATGCCTGCTTGTACCTACATAGGGGCAACGCCTATTTCTTATGCTACACTGCATGTCATTTCGCATACCTTCAGACATTCTTACGCACACCTTTAAACATACAAATGCTGATATTGCGAAAACGGTTAGCCTTAGCGAGTGCCAACAAGACGACCTTTTTTGTAGATTTCCACATTGTCATTAACATACCGTAAGTAAATATGCGTTATAACTCAGTGTTTTGAAAAGAACAGTTAAAAAATGGCGAATAACGTTAAGTGCATACTAAAGTGGGGATGATATTATCACCACACTCATGACAGGTTTAACATCTCACTTTCCTGTAACACTGTTCGAAATTATGTTACTTAAATTCAAATGGTTACGAAAATTAATTATTGTTTGTGAAAATTTTAACACCCAGAATGAATGGCCCAAAGGAATCCAAACTCGGTTGATGTGTAGAACAGTGTACCAGCAATAAGTGATTACGATTGCAGAGAGATGGCGTACACTTAGGCTCAGCAGCGCCCTCTCATGTGTGACCGGAAAGGTCCGTGTTACACCAAGCTCAATCAGTGAAGAGCCGTCTAAAGCGAAGTGAAAGCAAGTGCCAGTATGCCTTGTTGACGTCAAAGGATGCCATATCAGCACGTGACTGAGTTCGAACAGGGCAGAATGACCGGTCTCCAGAAACGGGTTTGTCATACCGCGACATTTCGGCTCGTAAAGGGCATTCTGCTACGACAGTGATGCGTGTGCGGAACCAGTATATATAAGACGGTCTTATGCAGCGACGAGCAGGTACTAGACAACGCAAAGTGACCACAGTACAAAATTATCGCCATCTTGTCCGCATGGCCGTAACGGACCGTACAGCCTCGTCCACAGTGTTGGGTCGACACTGCAGCATTGCAACAGGTGTGAACCTGTCTGCGTCGACGGTTCGACGTCGTCTGCTGCGGGCTGGACTGGTGACACGCATGCCATTGCATAGGCTCTCATTGTCCAGAAACCATAAACGCCTCATACTGCAACGGGCACGTGAAACCGTCGCTGGCATGCTAAGTGGCAAAACGTAGTGTTTTCGGACGAGTCCTGCTTCTACCTGTCCTACAGTGATGGCCGCATACTTGTTAGACGCTACCTCGGTGACAGCAATTTGGCAGCCTGCATCGTGGAGCGGCATAGCGGACAAACGCCGAGTGTGATGGTTTGGGGTGCCATTGGATACAACATGCGATCTCGACTCCTACGTATTGAGGGCAATTTGAACAGTAACCGCTACATTAGGGAAGTTCTAGAGCCCGAGGTACTGCCCCTTCTTCAGGCGACTGCATATGGCATATTTAAGCAGGACAATGCCAGGCCACGTGTGGCAAGGAATTTGCAAGTCTTCTTCAATGAACGACGTGTACCACTGCTTCCCTGGCCTGCACGTTCGCCTGAAATGTCGTCCATCGAACATGTCTAGGATATGGTTGGTTGGCGACTTACTCGTCAAGGACCTCTAACAACCCCTGTTGATGCTTCGTGGACTCGCATACAAACCGCGTGGAGGGAGATTCCCCAGGAATATATCCCGGTCCTCTTTGATTCTACGCCACGTAGTTTAGGGGCTCTGATTGTACAGCACGTGGGGGCTTCACACCATAGTGAATTCTCAAGGACAGAGATAATGTACTCTTATGTAAACCTAATTAATTGTGTATTGTCACGTACCTAATCTGTGGTAAAAAATTAATTTTAATCAGACGTATCCTCCTTTGTGTTGAATTTTTCACAAACTTTAGTGTGTATGATGAAATGTAATTTCAAATTCGGTTTTCAGTGTCGCGTAGCGGCGAAAATTCTTACTTAATCGAAAAATGGCCAAATACATTTCATCTTTGTTTGTCCAAAGGAATCACCTCACAAAATTAACACGCTCCTCCTCCTCAATATTCTGTAATTTGAACTTGTTTAGTACACATATTATTATTAACACGATTAATATAAAAAGGTCTTCTTTCAATTTAATGCAACGTTTCCAGTAATTTCACAATTTTTTTGCGGAGACGTAATTAGTCCAGTTGTAAAGCCAAATCTGCCCCCTTTTTTTTATTATTGATTTTGGCACCCAATTGCCGCCGCGGTTTATTTCATATTCAATTAACGAGATAAACAGAACGAGAAGGCTTAGTTGTAACACACGAGAGACGTGATACATTTTTACTGTGACAACAAACACTCGTTATGTACGTGATACCTTACCGGAGTGACGGACATCGGAAAGAAAAACTCCGAAGAGGCCATCAGCTCTCATGAGATGAAATGAAATGAATTGAATTCTGCATTGCATACGGTAAGGAGTGCAATGTTGGAGGAAGAAGATATGAGAGTGCCCTGAAATTCCTCAGTGGTCATCCACGACGTCCGCCACGTTCTACACATGCAAAAAAAATTGAACCTTGAGCGGAACGGTAAAGCCAGTGCCCTGCCTAAAGCCTCAGTGCTGTGTACACATAAAGTGATAATCTAACGCACACAGCACGACATTTTGTCTCGTTCAACTGGTTCACCGTTTACTGAACAATTTTGGATCCGACCTGTGAAAAACCCCGCCTCTAGCTGCATATAATTTTGCTTAAGCGCAGAATGAAATATCTACAGTAATGCTGCGAGCGAATATTGTAATTTTCTCAAATAAATAACCTCATTAGGGTTCTGCCTGACTAGGCCGCCCAACGGCACACAAAGCAGAAGGAAAATTCTTTTTATTAAAAAACTGTTTCACGTACGTGAAAAATATATACCTAAGAATAGCATTTAACAATTATTCTACATCCGACAAGTTTCAGTCTTCTATTTCCGTTTCTAATGTGTGTATATTTTGAGAGTGAAAATGTCAGAAACGGGCGTTTTAACCCATCCAGACCCGGTGTACTCATTTATGTACGCTACACACGTGAAAGGTAATTTTTGATCTGTACTGCACACTGTGAAACTCAATGACCAATGATCTTACCTGTGGGTAAATGATTCACAAACCGTTTTATTGGTCTAGGTCATAATTGATTCGTATTACTGTAGCCGAACATATAGTCTACAGCTCATTGGCTGCGACAACTAAATAAGTGTTGTGTCGACTTAAGTACAACACGTATCATATTTTTTTGCCACACCTGAAACCGTAAATTCGATTGAGTGTGAAAGGGTTGACCATAATTTTTTAATGCAAAATGACTTGCGCAGGATATTTAATGTTATCGAGGGACGTGTAAGACAGTTTTTTTTCTATTTCTACGCCATGCAATGGCAGGTTCATTACTGAGAATCTCAAGAAGAAATTTGCTGATGTAAAAAACTTCATGTCAGTTTAGTGCCTTGTATACAGAGGCGACGACGTATGTGATGAGCGTATGTGAGTCACCTGTATACATTACGCGATTTCAAGTCTCGGACACGCAAAATACCTCCAACTATTAAAAATCCTTAAGAACTTAATATCGTTTCTTTTTGTGGTATGCGTGTTTATTCCAATGGCACGATAACATTATAGGCTGTATATGATAACATAAGCACTTTTGAAATCAACATTTGATAAAAAAAATAGCGCCCTTACTGCATCCTAAACTTCCTTACACTCTGGTATAATACGTTGGCAACGAATTAAGAGAATAGTTCTCCAAATCTTGACACTGTATTGCAAGAGTAATGTTTACATTTATGGCAAATTGAGTTTGTGTATTTCTATTGTTATGACCATTAGAGAACGAAATTGTACATTAATAACATACTAATGTTTCCAGCAATTTCATGCATTCATTTTAATGACGCAAAAATAAACTGATTTAATACGTGGCAATGCAAATTATACATACGGCGGAAGGGTAAAAAATGAAGAGAAAGTGTAGGTCTTAAGCGGGGCTTTTAAAATAGCTGAGCTAACCGTGAACAGCCTATACTATGTTTCTGTATTTGCGATGACGCTTGGGCATTCAGTCAACCGTGGACGAGACGGTGTTTCAAATGCAAGCACCTAAACCGTTAAGAGACAGAGAGAGATAGAGAGAGACACCAAGCGACCAAACTTTAGGAGTTCTTGTTGCCCCTCCGAGGTCAGTACTGGACCTGGGTCAAGGGTTACGCAGGGCGTGGCTCCCTGGGCTTGCGCCCTGCTACTCGACACATCCCGGCGAAATGGCCTACAATCGGGGGACGGCACTTACTCCCAACTTGTCTTCGGCTGGAGCTTCGACATCTGAGGCAGCAGAGCACATCACTAAAGTATACACAGGAGAAACACCCGCCTATACCGAGAACTCGTATCCTCACCCGCCAACAAAATGACGTCACTGGCCAGGAAAGCGCTATAACGCCGTGCGTCAATCAGCGCCTGGTGACATACTCGCCAGCCGGCAGATCAACCAACTGCGAACCTTCCGCAAGCTGTACTAGCCAGTCAGACGCAATGTCCGTTTCCAGAGCCTTGCTCAGCCAATCAGCGAACGGGAACCGCCGTGCCACTTCGTGAGCGGAGAAATTTTGGCGGCTCTTAACATCGATGTCTTGAGAGCCTATGAGGGTGAAGCGAGGCGAGTATGTAGCAGCGTCGAAATGAAGGGGCGGGGTAAACGGGATATCCCCGGGAGAACCCGCCCCACCGACCAGAGGCATCGCCCGGCACTATTCCCACGTGCGAAAATCCGGGAGCGACCCCGCTGGTAATCGAACCCGGTTCCGGTTCGCCTTGATGGGAGTCCGGTAGTCTAATGCCACTTCGTCTCTGCGTACTTACATAATCTTTGGCGGCAGCGTGCCAGATGAGTGCGCGGACGTCATTCGAGTAACTCCCGTCACTTGCCGTACGGCTCTCGACGTTTTATTACGTGTCCCTTCAGTTTTATTCCCATG
>NQII01000032.1:103569-119276 GCA_002778355.1 Clitarchus hookeri
GACCCTTTTCTCATCACAACCTGTTCTCGCCTTGCCCTCCCCGTCAGTCTGTCGACCGTCTTACCGGGGCTTACTGGGGCCGGCTCGGCGTCCCTACCCGGGCTATACGTGTTTTATATGGAAATGAGGATACTGATGAAGATGGCAGGGTTCCCCACCACACCGCTTGTATTCCTCCACTCTGCGGATCGAGGGCCTGACGCTAATTGAATTTATTCCTTGCAGGCCCCGAGTAAAGATCCCCCTTCCTCGAATCCCCTCTGCCTACAAGCGAAGGCCCGGGTAAAAAAAAAATACATGAAGCGTGAAGTGCGGGAGAAATCATATTTTTTCAACAACGAAACGGTTTAATGGGAATCTACGGAGCAGTTTGTTCGTGGGGGTGGTTTTATTACTGGCAGATTTGCGTTCAGAAAACAGTTTACCTACATTCAGGTTTTTTCCTTTTCTTCTTCGAGCAAGGGAAAACACCTTGCGTTGCTTATCTCTCTTTCCCTTCGACAGCTTGCTGAGGCACACGAGCCCCAACTGCGCCGAGGCGTTGCCATGGATACTATGGAGGTAAATATGCTCTATAGAGGTTAACGGCTGCAGCAGTGAAATGTTTCAGGCAATTACTCTAAACATCACCACGGCAGTTACGAGGTCGTATAACGAGGATGAATAATTAGCCACACTAAGATCACAGCTTTATGTTATGCTGTGAATTTATAGAAAGGGAATTTTTACTTTCATTCCTTCAGGCTGCAGTTTGCGTTGGCGTGTACAACTGATCGCACGGAAAGCAGTATATCTTTATATTATTTATGAACAATATATGTGTATACTCAGCAACTAATGGTGGATTACGTGTAAGCATTCACATAAATCATGCGTACAGATACAAAAAAATTATTTAAAATGAACTAACAAGCGAAAATAAAGAAGTTGCAAACAATATTAAAACATGAGATTATAAATAATTTTATAATAAAAGCATATAGTAACAGGTTTAATTAAATAATTAAGAAATAATTTAGAGAAATTAAACATTTGACAATGTGTTAACTTAATAAATAAGCTAAATGCAAATGACGCACAATGATTATAGTAATAGTGTACTTCAGTAAGAATTAAAGTATTGTCTAATTGCTTTCATGAAAATATTAAGTAAGACACAAACAAGTTACAAGACTAGCTATTTATGTGATTTTGTCAACACTATTTTGTTTTGGTTTTCTTTAAAGTAAACTATATACAGCGTATATCTCTTTGCGGTAAAAATATTAGCCATTGTTTTTTACAGCGCATAAGTATTCTGTACGTATCTAAGTTGCTCAGTTATCTACAGAACTGCACAAACAGAACCTTTAATGTGTACATACGTCCTTACAACACTTATAAAAGTGTTGCAATAACGTACGTCCAAATTAATGGTAGAGTTAATTGCTTATTGCTAGGGGCAGTGATATATCGCGAAAAGATTTCGAGACAACATACAGTACAAAACACTGTAGGGTCATCCAGCTTTTTCAATTAGCTAAAAAATGTTCTGGCCCGTGTTAACCGTTTGCGCACGAATCACGAATGTTCAGTGTCGGAGTTACTTAGTCCTGAGTGGCTTAGTCAAAGACGGACACGGCACCAGCAGCCAATTGAGGTATAACAAGAGCTGAGGTGCGTATATAGTACTGAAGTCTACTGTGTGCTCCGATTTTTACGCGAAAAGTCACTGGCCCTACTTATTGCTATTGCAAGAGTAATTCATGCATCACAGAAGTCAATACTCCTATCCGTAAAAGCGACCTGATTTTTGCGTCCCATGGGGGATTTACGTAGTCAATCTCATGAGCCTTATGTTTAAATGCTGATTAATACGATAATACTTAATCAATGCGATAAATCGCAAAGCTCATCCTCACAGCGTCATAATATAAGTTTTCTTTATGACTTATCCTTTGTATCGGGCTAAAGCGTAGCCGCAGCTAACCTTAAAAATAATCCCCGTCTGTGACTGTACATAATCACATGAAGGCCGAGAATTACATGTGAAGTTATGTTGACTGTCTGACTATAAAGCAGCTATATATCGGGACATGAACAATTCGTGATATCAGTAACTTGTAGGGTATACTCCACACAGGTCTGTATACTGGAAACTCAACTGTTTGTCCGTTGGATGCTGCCCCAGACCGGGAAACACGGTTTTCCTGTTTCTTCGCAAGTCTGCTGCTGGCTCAGAACCGTCCAGGGTTTGCACAAAAATCAGTGTTCTTATTTCTCATGTAATGAAAAGTGCAAGTGTTTTTGAGCGTGTCACTTGTTTGACGGATGGGAAGCTAGTTGGCATGTCCACGTACGAGTGAAGTGCATGTGTGTACATATATATAAATAATTATATATAGTTAGTACTGTTCACGGTAAGGAAATAATTTTCATGTTTTGAGCGTCCTCCTTGTGGATATTCTGATTTGTGAAAGTTGCTGAAGAACTCTTGTCTGAAAGGTTCAATGCTTATAACACAAAGCACGCAGCAGGTTGTTTACTGGTTGCAACAAGGACGTTCGAACCAGGTACGTTGAAAATAATATAATCATCAGAAAAGTGACAACAGAAACCCCCCTGTAGTATGATTTCAGAGTAGCAGCAACCACACTTTTACCAATAACATAATGTCTGTTAGTTTAGTAGTACATTAATATTTGTTGCGAGAACAGTTAAAATGTTGCTGAAGTTGTAATGCTGAAGGAACTATCTGTTCTGTAGTTCAGACAGTAAGCTCTGCTGTAGTAACTACACTGAAGAGCCATAAAAACTGGTATAGGCGTGCGTATGCAAATATCAGAGGTATGGAACCAATCAGAGTAACGTGATGAGGTCGGAAGCTAGATCCGTTACTTCTTCTACAATGGCATGTTATCAAGATTTAAGTGATTTTGAACGTGGTGTTATAGTCGGCGCACGAGAGATGGGACATAGCATTTCCGAGGTAGCGATAACATTTGGATGTTCGCGTACGACCATTTCACGAGTGTACCGTGAATATCGGAAATCCTGTAAAACATCACATCATCGACATCGCTGCGGCCGGAAAAAGATCGTGAAAGAACGGGACAAACGACGACTGACGAGAATCACTAAACGTGACAGACGTGCAACCCTTTCTCAAATTGGCGCAGATTGGATTTGTGGACTGCCTTGCAGGATTNATACGATATTTGGCAGGTGTACCAGTTTGTTTGGCTCTTCAGTGTACATTCATAGTTGAATATACAACCATATAGGCTGTTAACGGTAAAGTGAGCGCTTTTGAGGTCCTTGTTACTTTTTCCTTTCAGCCATTTCTTATCCTTTAACTAACTTTTCAAATAAATATTGCCATGTAAGTAATTAACACAGTATACATATTCAACCGCACTCGGAAGTTAACGTATAGGGCCAAAATAAAATGCATATATTGACTATTGTTCCAAATGAATGGGGCTTTTAAAAGTGCTCACTTTATCGTGGATAGCCTATAGTAGGTTTACCAGGCGCTGATTGGCAAGCAGAGTGCCGACCTGTCGCTGGCGAGTGTCGCGGTCTGCTAGCGCGCGTGGCTGAAGTCCGCGGTATAAACAGCAGTTTCGCCTCTGTATCCTTAAGTACTCAGACGACGCGATGGTCCAAGCAACTGACACCGGGATTCTCCATCTTGGGTTCTCTTTTTACCGTTCTAGCCATATCTGCATGCAAGTAAAGAAGGAAATGTAGCCTACTAGTAAAAATAATCATCCAGAAATATTCTTAAAGCTATGGACATATCACATTTTCTATTCAATAACGAACTCCCCGGTAGTACAACAGAATGGTGGTGTAGTGGTCGGACTACTCGCCTCCTAAGGCGGACCGGGTTCGATTCCCGGTGGGGTTGCTCCCGGATTTCCGCACATGGGAATATTGTGCCGGACGATGCCGCTGGTCGGCGGGTTTTCTCGGGGATCTCACGTTTCTACCGCCCTTTCATTCCGGCGCTGTTCAATATTAACCTCGAACGCCCTGATCGGCTCTCTAGATATCACTGTGCAGAGCCGCCCAAATCTCTTCACTCACTCGAGTGAGCTGCTCGCAACCAGTGAACTGCGTGCTGCTTGTCCGGCCTTGAAGCTGTTTTGGCCATTCGAGGTACACAAGCGAGGGAGCGATAAGGGTGACACCAACCCGCGTGCCTACCGCCCCAGCGCCCTGAAACGCAACGTTCTGAAATTCGGAACTATGATACTTTGGGAGGTGGCCCTATCGTTTTATTAATGAGAACTCTCTATCGAAATTCATTACATGTCCCTATACTAGTTTTAAGTGTTTTTCCTATCAGTACATTTTGCGATAAGATGATGTGAAAAGCCAGTATTTAGCTATGTTTTTAATGCGCGTGGTGTCTTGGAAGTAGTCTTCTTGCCTCATCTCAAGTGTATTTTCATTTCTTAAAGTAGTTTCGTTTGAAAAAAAAAAAAAGTGTTTTTCAAAACACTTTGCAACGCACTTCAAGCTCTGGGTACATAGTTCTCTTAAATGCATCAATCATTCATAAAGGAGGGACGTAGAAACTTCCACAAATCAGATCACTCAGCAGTAGGGCGCTAAACACAACGGGCGCCGATTCTTCACCGTGCACAGTGCCGACCGGGTACTGAAAAAGTTAAAGCGACAACCACCTCCTGAAAAAGAGGAGGAGGAACACCTGCGTTATTGCGCATTCCTTATCTGGAGGACATGCGGCGTATTGTTTGTGACTGCCGATAATAGTTCGGGGTCGACCATTGAGAAGCAAGTGCACGCGTACTCCCCTTTCCCAGGTGCGAATGTGACCTCGTTATGGCTGCTCTAGTCGACGTTTATTTCCAACGTTAAGGAAGGTATTTTATGGTTTCGTGTCATGATATCTATTATAACTTTATAAGAATTGGAAATAATTTTTAATATAACAGTTATAATGCTTTTTAACTCAGATACGGTAATCTGAACTTAAAACTTTGATTCATACAAAATTAAAATTAAAAAGTTATTTCAACATAAAGTTTGCTTTCAACTGAAGTGCTTATTGAAGTCACAGCAGTGGCATGTTGTGATTTATTTGAAATTTGACATCCAGTTCAAGTAATTTGAGGGTTCATTCAGTTATGGCTGTTTTGACTTCAAATTTTATCCCTAAAACTAGAATTGTAGTACGAGCAAACAGCAAAAAAAAAAAATAAAAAAAAATAAAAAAAATACTACCAAGAAAGGTTTCACTCGGAATTTCTTATGAACAATTATTTTGTGATGCAGCGTACTGCATTAATTTTATTCAATGTTGGGGTTTGCACAAAAAATTATAAGAAATTTAAAATTCCCAAAACGAGGGAATGGAAAATGTAGCGAATTCATTGTAGGACAAGCTAGACTTCAAGCACATGCACATTTCTGTTATGTTTGTAATTGGATGACAATTTATTAGACACACCCATGTTAACTGTGAGCCAATGACAGGCCTGCACGGTAACCAGCACCAAATCCCATTTCCACCTGGTCTGAGGTAAAACAGACTTCACACTGGGGCAGCAGCCAATGAACAGATAGATGAGGCTCGAAAATACATAGTGCAGTGACAGCTAGCCTACAGGTAGTTTAAAACGCAAAATTTTCCTATCCCTACCCGTTTTTCATGAAAAGATTTACGCGAAGGCTAGACTTCTATATCCTATATGCACACTTCGCAGTATTCATTTGACTATTGGCCGCTTGCCCTCGTGGGATTACAGTTTGTTTCATGTGTAAGCCAATCAGAATTAGGTTTACCCGATATTGACCGTCCGTGATTCGCGGGCTGACAGATAAGACGCGTAACAATTCATATGATCAAATCACGAAAGTGGTTCTGAACTAAAGTGCGTCGGAAAACAACTTATCCTGAAGTCTTTTTGCGAAAAATAGGTGCGCCTACCCATAACTTGTGTAGTTATTTTTTCTAAATAAATTTTTTTGCATCGTCGTACTTTTCTCGGAATAATACCATTTCGTAATACGTACCCAAAAAACGGCGTAATATTCTAAACATGTATAACATAATTCTAGCCTATTAGAAGTAGTTAAAGCTCTGGTGTGATTATTCCCGTGGGCGCTGATTGGCTGGCTGCCACAGCGCGCCTCGACTGTGATGACGCTCGCCTGCACTGGATCGCCTCGCGGCGGTTGATTCGCCACTACCGCTGTTGTGACAGCCAGTGCTGGCCGCGGGCCACGTATCGTGCTGTTAGCGCGCTTGTTTGGTCATGACGTAGCTACGAAGTCCTTGCGCTTTTTACACGTGGAGTCTCCTTCGATCTCGGCACCGTGCTAGGAAAAACCTTTGGTCTTGCATTTGGAAAGACCTGGGTTCGAATCCGGGTTCGGCATTCCTAGTTTTTGTTCGGTTTTCCATGGTTTCCCGAAATCACTACGTTCTAATGCTGAGATGGTTCGTTACTACGGGCCATTGCCAATTCCTTCCCCGGTCCTGCTTCCCTGAGCAACTCGGCCCGTCTCTAACCACCTCGTTGTCGACAAAACGTTACGCCCTGCTTGCCTTCCTTCGACATCGGGAAATTTACGGTGCCCATTACTCGCAGATATTGCGGAGTTTTATTATGTTACTAAAATTATTACTGTAGACAAACTCTTCGATCCGCTTCTTCAAGCCACTTGCGGAAGGAAGGAGGACGCTCTCCATTTTGAAAACAATTGCTGAAAGTACCTACCGCATTCGGCTTGTGTAGAGATAGTGGAAAATCGCAAAGAATTTTTTGAGGCAACATTACTTTGATAACACTCTACCTAGTTTATAATTTTATATTTGGATGCTCAAGTTTATGACTTGGCCAAGTTCTTTGCATACCAATCACAAACATTCAGCTTTAGAGTATAAGAATCGTCATTGGCACAACGAAATGGGACAGTAGCTTCATACACGCATCCAAGACAATAGCAAAAGGAAACTGTCGGACATGTATACATAACTACAGAGTAGATAAGTACACAGATAGGCGGTTACTTTGATGTGAGTGTACCCATTCTCTGATTGGCTACGCAATGCTCTGGGAACGGGACTTGTGTCCGATTGGCTACTGCATGCTGCGAAACGTTCCCCTATTGGCCGAATTATATTAATAATTATCACTGCTTTCTTACCGCCGTGCGAGAGTGCCACTTGTGTCACGTTACCACACAGAATAGGTTAAAACGCATTGAAGCGAAATGACAGGTGCGTTTCATCATCTTAGTAGCTGCCTGTCGCTTAATGTCCACGTGTGGTTACATAAATGGCCTTGTCCTTGATTGGCTGCTGGGTGCTGTGTAAATTCCTGCATTGGTTGGACCACCAGTTAGCAATTTCTCTTTCAGGCACCAGCTGCCGATAACGTCCCACCAAATAATATTTTTTTTCGGGGATGGGGATGGGGCATTACGCTGGCATACGTGACTGTAACTTCTCGTAATTCGTACTGTAATTTAGCAAACGTAGTTGTGATTATTCTGTTGTAACAGCAATTTTATTGAACTGACGTCATAACATTTCCGATTTCTGTGATTACTTAAACATACTTTATCCGCCTAAGAAAAAAAAAAACAACAAAGAAATCGAAAACTAAACGAATCTCAGAAAACGTACTAGAAAAAGCTTGAATCTGTATAAGAACACAGCAGTCATTCATGAACGCGCGTAAGGCAATAGTCTGGGCAATAAAAGAAACTGGACAAAATGTGAAAGATGACACCTACAATAAACACAAATCAGGGGGAAAAAAATTCCTTGATTATAGTTTATGGAGCTGATCTAAAATAATTGAAAACAGTCAAGAAATACACAGAAACGAAATGCAGTAAAATCCTTAACGACCAAAAATAACCTTTCGTAAGAGACAGAGGGACATTAAAAACGAAAACATGACGCATATAGAAGAGAAAATATACACATTATGTCTCGAATACGCGAAATGTGTTAAAAATGGTACTCTTGACTGGTATGACGTATGACTTCTTTTCGTATGAAATCACGCTGCTACCAAGTTCAATAGGTTATTTTTAAAATATGTTGTAGATACTTTCATTAACGCATTTTACGCGCCAGGTAGACGGGCGATGTTAGGGCTCTGCCTACCAACGTAGCGTTCAAACGGAGAACCGCTGTTAAAGAAACTCCTTTGCAATGAATACATTTTAATGATTAACTGTTTCAAACAAATAAATAATATTCAACACTACTTTCTCAGGGAGTACTGCCGCATTAAGAAATTTTCAAGAAATGTTATTAATAGAGACCTGTGAAATGCACGTTATTATTTGGGGACAAGTTAAACTTTAAACACGTGTACCTCTGCATTACGTTTGTCATTGGACCATACTTTATTTGACACGCCCTGGGTGACTCTGCGCCAATAAATGAACACTTCACAATTGTGTGCTCCAATCACGGGCAGTTCAGTCAGATAAGACGGCACTTCTCATCTGTGCAGCAGCCAATGGAGAAACGACGCCGGCTCGAGTATATACAGTACTATGAAATTTAGCCTGATAACAAATAATAACGTGAATTTTGCAGGTCCCTACTTATCAATTAAAATAAATACAATTTTTGTGAATAATTTTATGAAAATTGATGAGACTTCTTAACGAGCTAGTATCGCTTAAGAAATGCCACGTACAATAATTTTTGTTTGAAACAGTTGTGTTTAGAATCAATGCACCGAGAAAGAATTTTTTTAGCACTGATTTATTCTGTAAACTTGGTGGCTGCAGGCAGGCTTGGTATACTCCATTCACGGTTACTTCTTACTTTTCTGAAGCCCTGCTAAAGTTCTCCTTCCAGGATATTCCTCCGCCACCGCTTTGAAAATAACACTAGGGGGGCAACGCACCGCAATCGTGTGCACTCAGTGTAATAATATTTTTTCCATAAGAACTTTTTCTTACTAGGCATTACCAACACAACTATTTTGTCACTGTCTATTCATATTAGTTATAAATGAAGACAATTATAATTTAGTGATAAAATATAAATTAAAGTTAAATTTGACAATAAAAAGGTACTTTTATATTAACTCAAGTATAAAACGCTAGTCATATATATAATATTTAGTGAACAACCAAACACATGGTGTTTTTTCCCTTCAAAAAATGTAAAGAAATCGCGAATGGACTATATTAGGCGTCTTTAACAACCAGTATCAACCCTTTCATTAATGGAGGTCTGTATATTGGACGTTGCAAAGGAAATGTATTTAATGAGTGAGTGAAGAGATTTGGGCACCCGATGAGGGTGAAGTGAGATGAGAATGGAGTAGCGACGGAATGCAAGGGCGAGGGAAACGGGAGATCCTCGAGTAAACTCGCTGACCAGCAGCATCGTCCGGCACGATTCCCACATGCGAAAATCCGGGGGCGATCTCGCTGGGAGGCGAGTGGTATTACCACTACAGTACTGCAGCCCCAAATGAATTTAATGATAAATGATATACACAGCAGGAGACCGCATCAAAAAAGGAAAATTCCTTACATGTGGGTGACATCATTCGTTGTTGAGACTATATCCTCCGTGCCATATACAGCTGCTGCCAATAATCTCAAACACAAAAATCGTTTTATTGGTTCTGAAATATAACGATACGTTCTACTGTTACTTGTACTGTTCGAAACAAAAAAAAATGTTCTTTGCAACGATACAAAATAATTTATTTATCTGTGCCTGAAAAAGTCAAACACGAAATTTCCCACACTAACCGAGAGTAGAACACATAACCTTCAGCGCACTATACGGTCTTCTTGAACTCGCAGTCAGACGTCTTTCCTTTATAAAAGTGCTTCGTCTTCAAGCGTTCAACTATACGCCATTGTTCTAATTAAAAATAACAGTTGCTTTATTGGGTTTCGCTTAAGTGCTACTGCGACATAGAGGCTGCTGATTTTTAATGTATGACGAGGGCATGAATAAAAACAGTAATCGTAAATTTCGGAATAATTTTATTTATTTAATGTTTTTGAAGACAATCAAATTGATGTTTTCAATATAAGGATTGGTGAGGTTTTTCAAATCGGCTCCTCGCGAGTAAGCCTACTGAGACAAACGTTGATGCCTTGATTATCCAACAGCAGCAAACACCGTGCTATCAGAATGCTCTTGAGTATATCTCCGATGATATCAAGTAGTGGGGTTAATGAACAGTAAATTCAAAGGTTTTATGTTTATTGGTCTTTCTACTTCCGTTTGCACAACTGTCTAATACATTTTCTTTAACTGCCAAAATATTTATAGTCCTCGGTTTTAAAAACCACGCCTGAAAAAATATGGCAACACGAAGTTCGGGGTTCGGTTCTTCACAAAAAAGACCACGCCGATTGTTACGCCCTTTTAGTTCGAAAAAAATGTGAATATATTCATGAGGCAAGCTCTTCAACTCCTTCCTTGTTTTTACCCAATGGGTAACTTCTCTGGCCGATGTTCCTAAGGCATCGCCATTTGACTGCGAAATCGCGAGTTCGAATCCTTTGTGATCCGTGAATACTTGTGCCGTTTTGAGATCAAAGTTTATGCCAGTTCAGCAAAAAGATCCTCCCTATATCCCCTATTAGATTCCTGTTATAAAAGTGTGAGTAGTCGTGAGAAGTATACATTGTTATTCATGTGATAATTCAAGATATCATACCGCATTTAAAATTCTGCTTGCGGGTATGCGTATAAAAACTATTTATCCCTAGATGGATGATAATTTTTAATTCGTTTGTCGCATTTAAGCAAACTTCCGTGGTCTTTTCATTTCCACTTAAAAGTAAAATGTTTAAATGTTAGTTTTGTACATAAAAATTATGAAATTATTGAAACATAACTTGTATGGTAAAAATGTGGAATTCGTTTCTCTTGTTGGAAAGATTCATAACATGAAAAAAAAAAATGAAGTGTGTACTGGTGAGCGAGTAGTAGTTTAATAAGGCCGCGCCAGTAATCGGGAGATTCGTGGCCCCATATCTAATAGGCTGCTCGTTTGCATACATCTCCGTCCCCCATTGTCGCGTAATTGCAATCATGGGCACTGTAATTGGTTCGCAGCGTGGCCGCTGTCGGCGCTTCGGTCAGGGGGCCGCTAACTCGTGATTGGTGGGCGACGGGGAGCCGCTCCAGGCGCCAGCGTGACAGCCATCCCCGTGGGCCAATCACGGCGCCGCGCAGACGCTGATTGCCGCCCAGTTGGTCAATATTTGCTGCCTTCACCGGCGGCTGTCCTCTTATTAATCTGTGTTCTCAAAATCGCGCCATCGTCGAAAGCATGCGAGTATAAGAATTTCGCAATATTCCGCGTATGTTTTCGAGAAATGAGATACGCCAAGCGACCGGGCGCAGGACAGAATCCTGCGACAGCCTTTCAGGGCGCCGCAGTGTCCTCTGGGACTAATCAGTCAGGTACACCGTTTCACTGAATAACGATCACGCGGTTGTTTATAAATAAATATGGTGTTGGTCCACTGGCGACTTGTGCTTTGTTCCACATTCTACTTTAAAATAACTTTCTTTATTTTTTTAATTTTCCGACTTCCAGAGAAAAAAAACATTAATTTCTGGCTTTGTTTTTTACGATATTTAATATTTTGTAACAGCTAATAAACAATGCGTTTTAAAACCACCTTTTTACTGTATTACCCAAATAGTAATAACATAATACTTTTTAAAACAGGCCCAAGTTGTAGTCTTCTGAATGATATGTTTTAACGTGCTGCAGTTGAAATGTTTGTTTCGAAAATGTTTTCACAAATGAGGGAAAAAATAATCTTTGCAGCCAACCCTTCTCATAAACAATTACAGGAAAAACTTTAAAATTGCCTGTTCGATACGCCTTTTATTTTATTAATGTTCCCTAATGTATAGTGACAGGGAAAAATTGACATTAATTTATAGAAAATAAACAAACAGGAAAGCCTAAAACGTTATCGCAATAAAAATGCCACACAATAAAAAAATTTTTATCTGAAAGTTTTGATATCAGTGCTGTAAAGTTAAGACCAAGTTGGAAAATTTAACCAAAAAACTATTTGTCCTTAATTATAGAAAATAAGTGTTTGAATGTCAGTTTTTGGCGTTGTAATGGATACACTCAGATGTATCAAAGGATGAGCTATGACAACTCCAAGTAGCCACGGTGGCTGAGCGGTTAGCCTGCTCGCCTCCCACCAATGCAAACCGGGTTCAATCCCCAGCCGAATTACTCCGGATTTTAGCATGTGGGAATCGAGCCTGACAATGTTGCTGGTCGGTGGGTTTTCTCGGGGATCTCCCGTTTCCCCCGCCCTTTCATTCCGGCGCTGCTGCGTACTCACCTCAATCACCCTCATCGGCTCTCAAGACCTCGCTGTTAAGAGCCGCCCAAATATCGTAGTGGTAACAGTATCGAGGTATTTATATAGGTATTATACGTCGTCCGTGTCAAAGTGGGTAGAGTAGCTCTACAAAATAACCCCAGAAACATGCCTAGGCGATGCTTATATGTGTACGCTGCTCGGAAAAAACGATATGAATTCGTGCGAGCGTGTGTGGCATTAGAAGAATTTTAAAACGCCGCAAAAGGAAAACAGAAAACACGGAAAACAGGACGCTTAAAAGGAAGAGTTCTCAAAAGTGACAGTGAGTTGTTTTGTGAAACAGAGAGAAAGCTCTGCCTCCGACCTTTTTTTTACGTAACTCTCCCCACATGTACAAATTTATTCGGGTAAAACATTTTCGTCGCATCACAAATGTTGTATGATTAGCTGTACACTTAAAATACTTCGTTGTTTTCAGCAACTGACACGAGGAAACCTTTTGAAGACTGTGAACTGTCGTAAGACGCTCCCGCTTAGAACGTACATTTTATTGTTTTTTTCCATGTGTACTTTGCGTGTGGAGTCTTGTATTATTGTTTGTCGTTTTTGTTATCGCATCGTGTCCTTTAATATTGGTTTTTTTGTTTGATTCAATGCTCCTCTTTATCGTTTCTCATTTCTCGTTTTATTTTTGTATATTTTTGTTTAAGTTAAATGTAAATTGACAAGGAAATAGCAGTTATCTCTTTTAAGTTTAAAAAAAAATATTTTCCTTTATTTTTTTTAATTTATACCCGAATATCGGCGAAACTTATGTATTATCCTGTACTAAAGTTTGCTGAAAACTGTGCCCTAATAAAGTTATAGGACTATCTATCGGCTCAAGCACCACTACAAAACATGGCTATTATATTAACTGAAGTTAGTTCAGTGTTTTGCGTGAAGCGGTGTTTAAAAATATTTAGTGCCTGTGCAGTTTCGTCCGATGAGGTCTTCACGTCGTACGACTATGCTCACAAAGGACAAAATTAATGGGAATTCGTGAATATAGTGGGTTTCGAATCACTAGGTTAATCATAATTTGGGCCTCAGACCATTACAAGCTCTGCCACCTCGCCACATGAGAATATCACGTTCGTTTAACGAGTATAATGATATCGTCATTGTTAAAGAAATATAATAATAAACTTTGTTTTGACTTTGAAAAACAATGCATTTTAATGAAGGAGAAAACTTTAATTTTTTCCACAAAAAAATGAGAAATGTAGTAAAACCTAAAATAATAGAACTCAACGTAGGTAATTATTAGAGGTATTAAAATCTTTATAAGGGAGTATTGTTTCATTTTCTTACTAACTTCCACTATTAATAAATAGAAAACTAATACTACCCTTACACGAATGACTAGCCGACGTATCTGGTTTAGTAGTTGGCATTCCATCTTACTTCGCAAGGCGTTATATTCTTGAATGCCAAGCAACGTATGTAAGTAAGCATACATTTTAATTAACCGTGTTTGTTTTGTTTAGTGTGTAAGTCGCTATCCTAGTGGCCTACTGACGCTACGCTGACCCTAGCAAGAACATTAATTTTCGAGTTGGGACACTATCCCACAGTATATTGGCTCAAAGCAAACCTTCATAACTGTTCAGCGTCAAAGCCACCAATGCTTATAATTTCCTAGTTTCATTGAAATAAAGTTTGCCAATTAATGAATTTGCACAAAGCCTTTTCGGGAACTAAGTTGGATGGAAGAGTTATGTAATATTCCACTGTCAACAAATATTGCGTACTCGATATAAGTACACGAGCTATGGTCTGTCTAGATACTAACTTGGTGAGTGAATCCACAACGAATAATATTGAGAAAATAGCATAGTTTATTTCCACATCGCAAACAAATTCAAGGATACTGCCAATGCCACGTGCGGTGTGGGGCGTCGCCATGTGTTTTGGGATACGGCTGTCATTCAAGTTATAGCTAAGCAATTTTGAAAGCTCTGCTAAGTTTGTGAACCAACTGTGTATCCTTTATTCTCATGAATAAAATAACGTTACCTCGGACCTTACGACAATGTAAATGAATTGATAAAGGGAAATGGTAGAATATACAGAAAACAATTATTTTATAATTACGTTTATTCTTTCTCTGAAGTACATAAATATAAACAGATTTCAGCTGTCATTAACATTAAGTAAATAAAGAACATTTAAATAAAGATCAATATATATAAACCAGTTAAACAAATACGCAGTACTTCAGTTAGCATTTACGCTAAAAAAAATATGCAATGGCGGCTGAATGGCTGCAAGTGGTCTCCAAGTAGCTGAACATAACCCTTTCCAGTCAATGATCGTTTCAGTTGGACCAGAGGACCCAGTCCATTCCATGTAAAAACATCCCACACCATTAGGGAGCCACCACCAGCTTGCACAGTTCCTTGTTGACAACTTGAGTCAATGGATTCGTGGGGTCTGCACCACACTCGAACCCTACCATCAGCTCTTACCAACTGAAATCGGGACTCATCTGACCAAGCCACGGTTTTCCAGTCGTCTAGGGTCCAACCGATATAGTCACGGGCCCAGGAGAGGCGCTGCAGGCGATATCGTGCTGTTAGTAAAGGCACTCGAGATGGTCTTCTGCTGGCATAGCCCAGTACAGCCAAAGTTCGCCGCACTGTCCTAACGGACACGTCCGTCGTACGTCCCACATTGATTCCTGCGGTTATTTCACGCAGTGTTGCTTGTCTGTTAACACTGACCATTCTGCGCACACGTCGTTGGTCTCAGTCATTAAGTGCAGGTGGTCGGCCACTGCGTTGTCCATGGTGGGAGGTTATGCCTGAAATTAGGTATTCTCAGCACACTCTTGACACTGTGGATCTCGGAACGTTGAATTCCGTAACCATTTTCGAAATGGAATGTCCCATGCGTCTAACTCCAACTACCATTCCGCGTTCAAAGTCTGTTAATTCCCGTCGTGCGGCCATAATCACGTCAGAAACCTTTTCACATGAATCACTTGACTACAAACGAAAGCCCAACCAATGCACTGCCCATTTATACATTTTGTATGCGATACTGCTGCCATTTGTATATTTGCATATTGCTATCCCATGACTTTTGTCATCTCAGTGTAGATGTGCATTGAGCTAGTTTGATCACCTAATTGATACAATTTCGTGATGTGGACACGAATGGGCGGTTATATTAAGCGAGTTCGAGCACTCGAGAATGGTACGATAAAACTCGCTCATAAAATGCACTTTGGTTGCTCAAACCGCATTTGGTCATTCGAGTACTCGAAAACATGGACCACCCGAAGTAATGAGTAGCGAACAAGCCGGCTGTCCAGTTCGACCGCTCTCTCACCCCCCCCCCCC